>JAHBCN010020197.1:0-15279 GCA_019359885.1 Listronotus oregonensis
CCTCTGAAATAGCTGTCTTTTCGTCTTCCAAACCCAGAACTTTACACGGGACATAGCTTTCCCGTTCCTCAGCTACAATGTTAGCTAATTCTGGTGAAGGCATAACGAATATTAAAGACTTGGAGGTTGGAAGTCATCATCTGTTGCAGAAGGCTACCTAGAAAGTTTCAAGAAGGACTTATCAAACAAATATTACCCCCAAAATTATCTCCCCTTTTTGAACAAAACAAAACGCACTCAAGGCCCATTGCCCATTGTACCGTCTTCTAGCAAGCAACAATGTGTCTCTGTTACCTGTAACGACGACCGGTTTAATTGCACCTCAACGGCAATCTCCAACTCCGCAACTTACCCACAACAACTTGCCTCTGAGATTCATTTGCAAAATGCTACCAACTATTCTTTTACGATTAATGTTGTTAACCCTCCGGCAGGCGCGCCAAATGAAAATCACATCAGCGGTCGCGTCGCGGTACTCTGTACCGCCAGCATAATAAAACTAGTCTTGCTTAGAAAATTAATTTTACTTGAAATACACACAAAACTAAACAATTTTGAGTAACTAATGATATTATTATAAAACAAATAATGTAATCTAAAATCAAAAAACAAATTTTAGTTAGTATTAATACATAAAACATATTCACGAACTAATCTTCCTCCATTGGTGGATGAAGACAACTATTACATTCACCGATTTTTCACTATAAGATTTACACACAAATTTTTTGCATTGATTACAAGTAACTGTCGTTTTGTTATTTTTGTGTGCACTGCAAATATGACATCGACCACTCCTATTTTGGTTTGGTGCGACAGGAAAATCAACAGTAGTTCTGTAGGGGGATAGAAATTCTCTAAGGTCATTAGGAAGGGTTTGTAACTTTGCGCGTTCCTTTAGATGTTTCTCCCATGGGGATAAACTTAGATCGGTGAGATACTTCCTTCTTCTTGGCGGAGTACTTGTTGGTTTACTGTTATTAAATATAATTTCGGAGTTTATGCCCGCAATATCTAAAATTCTGAGGAAAACTGCTAGAGGCCATCTCCTTGTAATTCTTTGCGTTGTATAGGAAGCGCATTTTTGGTCGACTGTATCAACGCCACTTTTTGTTCTATTATAATGTAATATAATTTCTGTTTTTTTTGTATTCCCATCAATTTCATCATTATCGTGCATGGTGGACAGCAAAATTACAGCTTTATTTTTTTTTGGAAACATGGGATACTAAAGTTACATCAGATTGGAATCCAAACAGAGAAGATCCAACTATACGCAACTTGTTCGGTAGGTACTCCGGCGAGTAATTCCCTTTTATTTTTAATGTACAGTCAAAGTTAGACCATTTTTTAAAAGAAATTCCCTAAATCATAACTAGTGTAATAATTATCTGTAGTTATATTCCTTTTAGTGTTTTTATGGGCTCTACTAGTCTGTGCACAATATCAGAAAGGTTTATTTGACGTTTTGTAGGGTCCCTCACGTTGTATTCCACATATATTTCAAATTTCCAAGTGTAATACGTTTTACTGTCACAAAGGGCATATAATTTTATGCCATATTTGGCGGGTTTTTGTGGCATATACTGAACAAACCGCTTCGTCCTCGGAATGGGTGTAACATTTCGTCTATTGTGACGAACTCCCCCAAACTATAATTATTCATGCAGTTTTGCACAAAATCATCAAATATCGTTCTTATCGCTGCTAATTTATCATATTTCTCGCGTTCCTTTCTTGTTCCTACATCGTCAAAACGAAGGGCACGAAGAATGAATAAAAATCTTTTATAACTGAATATAGCTCTTAATAGAATCATTCCAGTGCCATTTGTTTCCCAAAGTTCTTCAACATTCACATGGTTTCCTTTTTTGACGGAAATTAAGAAAAGTGCTCCAAATAATGCCAAAATTTCATCGAAAGAAGTTAATTTTCCCAGTCTCGTTCTCTTTGGTACGCAAATTTTGTACGTAAATATATATATATATATATATATATATATATATATATATATATATATATATATATATATATATATATATATATATATATATATATATATATATATATATATATTATACAAAATACTATACGCTCAACCATATCTTTTGTCAAAAAAGAAAAAATGACTCTATAGAATTTGAAACATTTTTAGCCCACCTTTGAACCTGGTAATACCTTGACAATATTTTTATTTCTGGTTTTGTTACCAAAGCTTACAGGCGTGCTTTTCCAAAATCGTCTCGTTATCTTTTCCAATATAAAAATTTTCATCTTCATTTGGCTCTAAAAATGGCTCGATATATTCCGAGAATTCATCAGCGGACTGCCGATTCACTATTATACAAATCTTCTTCAATGACTTCTTCTTATCCTTCACTTTCATCTCAAAGTCGGCAATATCATCGTCAGCATCAGACAAGTTGTCGGCAATCGCTTCTAACTCTCTATCAGTAAGTGGCTTTCTGAAGGCTCTTCTGTCCCTAAAATTTGAAACTTATATGTTTTGCTCAAAAACTATGCGGAAATTACAACCAAATTTTTTACAATAGAATATTTTCACAGATTAAAAATTTTATGTTAAAAAATGCAAAAGATTATATCAAAATTTTACTTACATGGCAGGTCGCGTTGCGGCACCGGAATACCGCAAATCAGCACTGGTTAATGACGCCTCAAACATACAACAGAAATATCATAATAAAAACCGTGCATGTCACATGTTTCTAATAATAGCCATTGGTGCATACCTAGACGGCCAGGGGCGTCGGGCGAATAAACTGGGAGAAAAATGAAATAATCTTAGATTGCGGCACAGAGTACCGCTGCGCGACCGGCGAAGGGTTAATAATAATAAGTAGTAATGGTAAAAATAAATATTATCTAATGGTTGTTTAGTTTGACTTTTTCCACACACTCGTAGAAAAAATGTTGTACCTAACACGTACGGAAAGTGTCTTTTCCACCCTTGACGGCTTACCCGAACTCCGCTTCGCGTCGTTCGTGTAACTGCCGTCGCGTGCGGAAAAGTATCACTTTCCGCACTTGTTAGGTAAATAACTATTACCATAATTGTTTTTATTTATCCAATTATTTCTTTTATTTTTTAAGTTGTGAACATTACCCCTACAATAAAAAAATGGCCTTGAAGCATCTACAGGGTGTGGATATTGGGGTAATATCTCCATTGTAGGACTAAGGGACCAAAGTGGCATAGCTTTTCTGTTTAATGCATTGTTATCAGAAACGACCATAAGTACTTGAAAACCAATTTTTTCTAGTTCACAAACAATTTTTTTTATAAATTGGTGTAAATCTTCACCGCTGATTGTGTGAACTGGTAAAATATGTGCATAATATAATAATAATAAGTTTATTTTTCCAAAAATTAATACAATTTTTATATAAACATTTAAATAAACATTTTAAGCGCAGAAGCAACATTTGTGGCTTGTTAGCGCTGTTTTGTAATGTCCGGGTAGTGTCACTATTTGGTAAAACTGTCACAATCGAGTTAAAGTTACAAATCAGTAATTTTGTTACAATCAGTATTTTTGAGTCACAATATTATAATCCTACTTTTATATTAATACATCTCAAATTTTAGGAAATTTTTAGAAAAAAATTCGTATTTCATTTCTATTTACTTGTAAAATCCATTTTTTTAGTTCATTTTTAAATAATTTTGAAAACATCATTTCTTTAGGTTTTTGGTAGCAAATTAAAAAATTTTGGAGCTAAGAAATGTACAGATTTGTGCCCAATTTCCTTTCTGCTAATCGGAACCACCATACAATCTTTTTTATAACTAGTGTTTATTTCATGAGGAACACCTTGTAGTATAATTTTTTGTTTATGCACCAACATCAGAATATTAAAAAAATAAAGTTGTCTGATATCAAAGAACTTTCGCCTCAGAAAATAATTGATCACTAGAATATTTTTTGTTTTTATTAAAAATAATTTTAAGGATCCATTTTTGTGTTACTTCTAGTTTATTTAAATAACAATCCCTTACCTGCCCCAACCAGAAATGCCATAATTGAATTGTGATTGAACCAATGCAGTATATATCTTTAAGTTGTTCTGGTTTAAGATAATACATTAAGTGGGAAAACCGAGTAATAAGATACCGGGTTTTTTGAAAGTATATGGTTTATTTGTTTATCCCATCGAAGGTGCTGGTCCACAATTATTCCCAAGTATTTAATACTGTCAGTTTTCGAAATATATATGTTCTCTCCTACTTTTAAAAAAGCGAAATTCCGGTAAATTTTTAATATATGATGCAAAAGGCACAAATTTAGTTTTTGCTTGATTCAGTGTAAGTTTGTTGCATTGAAACCACTTAAAAATATCATTTAAGTCAGACTCCGCCCTGTTTTTGACATCAAGCCAGGAGTCTCCCGAGTAAAAAATGGCCGTGTCATCAGCAAAACTGATAACCGTACCCAGCAAATTTGTTTTTAAAAGATTGTTTAGGTATATTGTAAAGAGAAGTGGACCAAGAACTGTCCCCTGCGGTACACCACAGGTGACAGCTCTCAGGTTACTCTCCACATCATCTATTTTTACGTACTGGTTTCTTTCACTCAGGTAACTCTTAAACAAATTAAGTTAAGTACACTGCCTCTGATACCAATATGTTCAAGCTTTTGAATGAGCTTTTTATGGCAAACTGTATCAAAAGCCTTGGTCAAGTCAATAAAAACGCATAATGATGGTCTTTTTTTATCCAAGGCGTTATAGATTTCGTTTGTGAGACTGATTATATTGCATCTTCGGTGGACCTTCCCGCTCTAAAGCCAAATTGTTTTGCAGAAATTAGTTTTTGTTTCTCTCAAAACGAAACAACCCTTTTTCAAAAATTTTTGAAATATTGGAAATTAAAGATATTGGTCTATAATTTCCGATTTCAGTTTTACACCCACTTTTGAATAAAGGTTTGATTTCTCCTAACTTTAAAGCATTAGGAAAGTCACCGGTATGAAAACTAAAGTTAATTAAATATGTCAAAATAGGCGATATTTCGTTTGCAATTTCCTTAAGTGTTTCGCAGCGTATTTTATCTGGTCCAGGTGCTTTTTTGTCTTTAATTCTTTTATTATTTTTTTTATCTCATGCTCTGTTGTTTCTTTCAAAAAATATAAACTTTTATCGGACCAGGTGATTTTTTCTGTAAAATTTTTTGGAGGTGTTATATCTTCTGCCAATTTTTGCCCAATTTCGCAAAAATAGCTATTAAAGTGATTTACGATTTCTGTGTTATTTGTGACAACTTGCGAGTTAAAAGTTTAATTTTTCAATTTTTGAGTTTTTTAAAGGTTTGTTACATATTTTGTTTACACATTTCCATAGTGCCTGGGATGTACCTTTATTTTTTAAAATTAAGTTTTGAGCATATTCTTTTTATTTTTTGCAATTGTTTTTGAGAGTTGATTTTTATATACTTTATATCGACTTTTTAATTGAGCATTTTGGGGATCTTTTAGGATTTGATTGTAAATGGAATTTTTTTTTTAATTTTATTTAATAAACTTTTTTGTAATCCATTTATTTTTTGCATTTTTTGTGTTTGTTTGTTTTATAGTTTTCGTGTTTTGGGAAATTTTTTTTTTGCAAAACCTTTAAAAAATTTACAACTGACAGATTTAAATTTTCTGAGAAAAAAACGGATTCCCACGTCTCATTTTTAAATCCAATCTTAACTTTTTATTTCAATCTGTATAGGATTTGGTACGTATACTTTTTGTTTCTTTCTGTTCTGTTGTGACGTCGTATGTGAGTATGATTGGATGGTGGTCCGTTATTTTATAGTTTATTATAAATGACTTAGAGTTATTAAATGCATTTTTATCCCCTCCCTTTACATATATGTGGTCAAGACAAGTCTTTGTCAGGGGTCTTGTAAAATATTTATTTACGTATGATGTAAAACCATATGCCGACAAAAAGCTTTTGTAATCATCTATGTATTGTATGTTCTCTTTGAGCAGATCTAAATTAATGTCTCCGATAATAATATGTTTTTTTCTGGATTGATTTATTTTTAAATATTCTGAAAAATTTTCCAAAAAAACTTTTTCATTTATTGATGGTGAGCGATATATGCAGGTCAAAAGAAATTTGTCCTGATTTTTACCTATCAAAAGTTCAATACATTTCACATCTCCAATAAATTTAAACGAAAATTCCATGCTGATTGACTCCCTGACAAAAACCAATATTCCATCACACTTGTTAAAGCTCCCCTCATTATAAACGGCCGAATACCCAGGAATATTGTATATTTGTAGATATTTTATTACGTGTGTTTCGGTGAGGACAATGATTTCAAATTTTTCTTTAAATTGTTCTAAGAAACACAAAAATTCTGTAAAATTAGTGTTTATACCACATATGTTCAAATGAAGTATTTTAAAAGTAGTATTAATTTTAAATTGTTGATTAAAGAAATTTAAGTTTTTTATTAGTTGTGGGACTATGATGTTTTCATTTAAATCTCTTATAAATGGATCCATTTTTCAAAAAAATATAAATAGATAATAACTAATTAACTAGAAAATAATAATTTTTAAATACTAAACTACAACTAATTATATTTGAAACTTATAATAATGAAAATGTATATTTTTTAATTTTTATTTCTTCTTTTTTTCAACCTTGTGCCGATGCCACTTTCGCGTGTTGGAGTGTTTTTGGATTTTCTTTTCTTTGTCTCGTTCTCTTCTGAAATCCCTAATTCTTGTTCTGAAGATTCTCCGCACTCAGAATCGGTGGTGAAACTTTCAGAGTCACTATTTATATCTTCCAAGTCTCTCGCTGCGTATAACTTGTTCTCCAGTTCCAACTTAAAACCTTTTATTTGTGCTTGTTTATTTTGTTCCTGGGCTTTCTTCAAGTGCTTTCGTAAAATTTTAAGCTCTTCTATGTCTTCTTTGCAACGGGCGTTTTAGCCAAAAAGAAAAAGAAGAAAAGAAAACAACTTCACCATAAACCTGACTTATTTTAAAACGTCAAAATTTTAAACTTCAAAACTACAAAAACAAAACAAGAGTTATGAATGTACATAATTCAAAAGAAAAACAATGTAAAATATTCCACACGGTTACAAAAACAACCACAAACATGTCAACGACCCCTGAAAATAAGGAAAGGTCAATAAACAATCAAACACAAAACATTCCGCATTTAAGGTATTTATGCAAAAAAGGTATTTTAAATCGAAAATTGTTATAGTTCAATTTTTGAACTGTAACAATAACCGAGGCTGTTGATAAGTTTTTTTTTTGGTTTCATATTAAAAACCAACTCCTCAATGAGAAGCCATAAATGCTCACTTTCAGCCGGATATGAAATATCCAGTCCATAAAAAGCCTTAAATAAAAGTTCTAATGCTCTAAGGCAAGTTTCTACCCTATATCGGACGTTTTCCATATATATGAAAAATTCAGGTTTTTCCAAATTTCCCACAATGGCTGCAAATGGTTGGAGAGTTAACTTGTAATCTAGAAGTTTTTTCTTCCTGGAATGTAATCTTTCTTCGAATTCTTGGATTGTCTAAAATATTAAAACAGTCGAATAACAAGATTGCTTAAATGTGTAAATACATAATATAGTTCTTTTAGTCAATTAGGTTACCGCTTAATTTTGTAATTTCATTATTATTTTGATTTTTTTTTCCGTTATTATTATTATAGTTTTTTATGTCTGTAGTGTACTGTCTAATGTATTTTAAGAAAGGAGGATCTGACATATACTAATCAAAAGGGTACTAAATTAAGACGGCTCCCAGGGAAGAAGAAGAAGAATCAAAACTTACTTTCCATTAGACTCTTTGCTATTACTAAATTTTTTAGGATAATTGTCTCGAAAGTGGTCTGAACTCCGATCTTGACAAAATTAAAAATATATAATACATATAAAAAAAGTTAACAAAAAACCAAATGTAGCCAATCATATTGCTTGTTTGGTCATTTTAAGGATTACCTTGTGCTGGGGGTTTCTTAAAATTGTTGGTGCATAAATCCTTAATTATTATGATTTTATGTTTATACATAAATCTGGATATATGAACACTGGATTTACAAATCCTTTTTTTTTAAATACACATAGTATTTGAAGTGAACAACCAAAACGACCAAGTTGTATACATTTCATTATTGTGCATATAATTTTTAAATAAATTTGTTTTAAAGTAAACATTAATAATATAAGTTTCATAGTTACGTTATCAAAAATTAATTGAAAACTGCATATTAAATTAAAAATGCTGGAAAAGCTTATTTACTTTAAGTTAGCTCTAAAATGACAGTCACAAAAAATTAATAGTGTCATCTAATTAGACTCTGTTAATTAACTTTGATTTGTATAAAAGCGATATCTGCTGTTAAAGCTTTTGAATTAATTTACAACTTAAAAAATAACCTTACGAAATGCAGTATCAATAATATTTAAACGAGAATTTTTGGAAATAATTGGTGATGTAACATGGTCTTTTAAAAGTTTGGCTTAAGTTATAATTTTCTAATTCTTGAAAGAGTTCTGATGTATTATTATCTGTCAGACTAGACAGTACTGTATCTGTTGATGCAGTTGAAGTAGTATCCCCTGCCTAAAAATAATTAAATAGAGTTCATGTCATTCATTCACTCAGAAAATATAAACAAATACAAATTTCTCATCTTAAACAATTTGCAATATACATTTTAAACAATTTCAATATATTTTTTTGAAGGTACAAGTTAGTATCATAAAATGAATCCTTAAATGATAAGAAACATGCAGACTTAAAAACAAGAATAGCTGTATGGTTTAGTGAGGCATTAAATATTTATCAACAGATAGGAAAAATATTCATAATTATTAAAAATAAGTACAGGGTTTTACAAAGGTTTTCATTTTTATTTGGACAACATCTTGTATGTTTCTAATTAAAAATAGTAGGTAGTGCATCACTGTTGGGAACATAGCAAATACCATGTAAATTCTAAATTTTAGAGTGTGTAAATATTTGCTTTCCTATTATTTTAGATCAAACTTTTAATTTAAAGATTTATTCTCGTTTTTCCAATTTATAAAACGTTGTTAGAAAAGGTTCAGTTACAATAAAACTCATAGTTTTGTAAAATAAGATGCAAATCGAAGGACACATTATAGAATGAAGAAAATCATTCAGCATCCGAAACAGAACTAGATTTTTACATGAGAAGGGGTTTTACCTCCCTTGTCCCCACATAAGGGCATGTATAGATTTTCTTAACCCCCCCCCTCCCCTCAGGACCCTTACGTAAATAATTAATGGTTACTTTCCAAAAAAAATTCACCAAGTATTGTAAGTCCAAAAATTTTTAAATGATTTAAAATAAACTTGTAAAAAATTGTTTTATTATGAGTTTTCTCTAAAATTAATGGGAAGCAAATATTTAGTCACTTAATTAGTGTAGAATTTAAAGAAATTAGTCACTGAAAAAAATATTACAGAGAATAGCTTTATTATTTAAATTGGCTCATTTCTTTATCGATAAAATTCCTATAAAACTTACAAGACTATTAGTTTGGTGGTTCTCTATATTGTTGGCTTTTAGGTGATGTTCATAATGTTTTTTAAATATTAATCTGGGTCCAGATTTTGGAATAATTTTCCTCAAAGTTTCTTCATCAAGAAGACTGAAACTCTCATCGCTTATACCTTCATCTAAGAAACAAAATATTTTAAGATAAATATTAAAGGAAATAAATGACTTCAGCAAGTTTCTGAAAATTAAAAAAGCACCACAAGCATGGTCATATACTTCTTCTCTTAGCTTTTATTACTTTTTTTTCAAGTCATATCCAAGAATCAAGAAAATAATAAATGTATTTTAGTAAGTTTAATGCTAATAAATAAGCCTATATATAAACTCAATCAAAATCTCTTTTCAGGCGGGACTGAAGTACGAATTAGAATATTATGAAGAAAGTTTTGTACGACTTGACAACCCATTTATAAAATAAATAATTACAATCTAATCCGAATTTCTTTTGTAAGTCTGCATATTGAAAATTTTTAATGGATTAAGATGCATCTAATTAGCTGAATTAAATCAAAACTCGCATACTTTTTTAAGAAAAAATCTACATGTTAACCTCTGAGGTAGCCTCACCGCCATCTCTTAAATTCACATTTTTTTACACTAAGTTATATAAAGCACAGTTTTGAAAACAACCCTCTTAGTCCAAGAGCTGGTAAACAATTATTAGTACCTGACTTTTGTATGGGGGTCCTTCAAGGACAATTACACAGATTTTCAAAGTACCTCATGAGGCACTTTATCTATTTAATTGTCCTTGAAGGACCCCTATACATCAAACTCAAGGTCTGGCTAAAGGGTCTCCTAGTATCTAACACCAAGAATTCCTAACATCAAACAACAAAAAAACCGCTCCAACGTATGGCTTAAGGCCAATGACAAAGCGCCATCACGTGATTTGAAACAGCATTAGAGAGATCAGAGATCTTATTACCCAACGAACTAAAGGACTTAGTTCGTTGTTATTACCTTATTATTACTTATTTTTATTAGCGTTTGTTTGTTTCTAAAAAAATATAATTTGGCTTTTATTTTAAAAAATATAAATTCATTAAAATACATTTTCATGACGTAAACACCAAAAAAGGAAACCATTTAAAGTTCTAATTAAACAATTCAATGGATCCGGAGAACCTTAAGGTAATATATAAATAAGGTATTCTAATCCTGCAATGCATCATGGGAAATGTGTCAAGCGGTGGCACCATCACCAGTGTGTCAGACACACTAGCCGGCAAATATAAAGTATTTTCAGGCGAACTCCTCCAATAATAAAAATTATTTATTATAATAAATTATACTTACTTATAAATAATTAATTTTCATTTTTAAAGAAATATATAGTATTAGAAAAGGTACGATACATTTTAGGATAATTAATTTAAAATCCATGTAAACACAAGTTTGATTAATAAATAAAATTTTATAAATTTTAATGATTAAAAAGGGAACAATTAAAATACGAGGTAGGTTTAAAAAGTCCGTGCAAAAATAAAATCTACTTACTTGTTTGGGGTAAACCTTTTTTATTTTTCCACATAGTCTCCTTTTAGGCTTATACACTTCGTCCAACGATGTTCCAGTTTGTTGATGCCTTCAAAATAATAGGATTTGTCCATGTCTGCAAAATATCGATCAGTGTCTGCAATCACTTCCTCGTTTAAATAGAATCTTTGTCCCGCCAGCCATTTCTTCAAATTGGGGAACAAATAGTAGTCCGAGGAAGCCAAGTCTGTAGAATAGATGGGATGTGAAACGAGTTGGAATCCATTTTCCATTAATTTTGCGACCACAACTGCTGAGGTGTGTGCTGGTGCGTTGTCGTGATGAAAAACGACTTTCTTGTGGGCCAATCGGGGGCGTTTTTCTGGCAGCTCGGTTTTCAAACGGTCCAATAATGATGAATAATATGCAATATCTTAAAAATTTATTTGCGAACAGTTTTTGTAGAAGTACGCATATATGCACTTTGAGGACTAAAAACAACAAGATTTTGGTTCTCTGGTTGCACTGTTATGTCTCTAGCAAGAATGTGAAGCCGTAAAGAAATGAATTTTCCCAAAACTTTATCGCGAATCTTATGGCATTCTGGAAAGACAAGCGAATGTTTAACAGCTTCCTGAATACTTTTTGTTAAAAGCTCATGAACATTCTGTAGATGCAATAAAGTATTTCCATAGGTAGTGAAAACTTCTTAAGCTTTTTTAAGAAGTTGAAAAACTGCTTCACTAGGATGCTTTTAGTGACCACGATTTATTGCATCTGTCCAGTCAGAGCTTGCATTTGGTAACGGTTTTGGAGAATTGATAGCCTCTTCACACGCTTTGCAATTAGAAGACGAAAGACGTCCGTATTTTTGAATTTCTGTTAATTCACAGCCATCAGGCATTTCGAGGATATATTGTGTTTTGTTTTCTGAACAATGAAGCTCTTTATTTTTTGACGTAAAAACTCTTGGTGGTATGGTTCATCATCGTCTTCCTAGGATGCAGATGATGGAACGCGTAAATACTGCGCTACAGCAATTAAACGCATTCGGTATCGTAGTTGACGTGGTTTAGGATAAATATCACCACCAGCTCAAACCTGAAAAAATAAATTTTCCACAGGACTAGATGTTAGGCGCCCCGTAAGAAGATATTCAAGTTTCCCCGATAAAACTAATTCTTCATGCAAATTTAATGCTGTAGTTGTTGCAAGTATTATCCTCCGTTGAATTGGCTTCCACTTATTGTCAGAACTAAATTGTAATTCTCTTGTTAGTTCAATAAAACTCTGGAGGAACTCGACACGCTTGGAAGAAGCTTTATTAGTTCCAAGAGAATTACTTTTATGAGTTCTTATAACTAAAAATTTAATTGTGGTAAATTAAAAAAAAAATAACTAAATCGTTTAGTTAACCTAATTTTCTCAGTGCATCAAAACATGCACATTGTAAACACAGAAATCTTTACCATAAAGCTGAGCAGAATGAGACACAAACATTTTTAAAAGTTTGTTAGAATATTCATTGCAAAGAGCATTTAAATTTTTATTAAGCAAGATTGTTACAGCAAGTAACAGTAAGAATTCTGAAACTCTCTTGCCTTCTCCGCGAAACAGCGCACGCCGCCGCGCGTCGCTTTCCTCGCGCGTCTGTGCGAGGGTTTTCACAGCGTTCGCGACCACAGCCGCGGGCAGTTCGAAGTCAGTGAAGTACCTAGGCATGCAGTCCGTTTGCAGATCTGCCGTAGGGTCCCATTGCCATTCCTCTTCCCTTGATACCATCACCGGTGCTCGTATCTGAACGTCTTGTAGGACTTTTATCCTTCCGGATAGGGTGTCAAGGTTGGCACCCACATCCTGTGCTTCCCTATTCTGGTCAAACGGAAGCAGTACCGTTGTTGTTTCGTGGTTCTCCGGGTGCGGCGGAACCGCAGGCATCCATTGCCTATCAGCTTGCCCAAATCCGTCCACGGTATCATCCGCTAACACCCGGAAAACGTCTGTCGTGTTACCGGCTACTTCTTCTGCTCTCCTGCTACATCGAGCTGTACTATTCCGCGATACCGGTGATGGATATGGTCGTGTAGCCACTCGTTGTGATGGAGTTGAAGCCCTCTGTACCCTCGTACCCTGTCCCGCGGGCGGTGGAGGATCCCGAGGTACGCCAAGCGCCCACAACGGCTGACATGGGGAATTCACTTCCCTCGGCGTTTGGTTCGGTAATGCCCGCTGCTGTGGTATCTGTTGGTCGTAGTATCCTGGCGGTTTTATTGCTGTTTAATTCGGCGAGAGCTTGCCTTGCCCCTTCCACAGTAAAATATTGCTTATTCCCCGCACTGTTACGTGGGGGTAGCGCAGCAAAACCCTTTACCTTGGCCAGCCTTCGTTGCTGGGGCAGCCCGGGAAGTGTACGCGTCATTCACCGCATCGGCAGGTACTTGGGGATTCCCCAAAGCCGAAGCCGGTGTTGTACTGACGGCCTCATCGGCAGATGCCAGGGAGCACCTTTGAACCGAAGCGGGTGAACCGCTCACCACCGCATAGGCAGATACTGAGGAATACCTCAGAGCCGAAGCCGGCAGTGACCAGCTCACCCCATCGGTAGTTACAAGAGAACTCCCTTGTGTCGAGGCAGGCAAGTCAGGAGTGTTTGTGGGGTTCCGTTCTCCAGGCTGGTGAGAAATGAAAGAGTCGATTAGTATTTCTAGAAATTTTAATTTCATCAGGTTTGCCAATTTTTCACATATTTCACGGTTTTTATTATTCTCTGACATTTTTTTATTCTATTAATAATGACAAACTGACTAATGATATTCCTTAAAAAACAAAAACAAGTTACAAACAAAAGAAACAAAGAGGCGAACCAGCCAGTGTGGGAACCAGAGCTATTTACACTAAAGTGTTTAACAACAAAACAAAACAACAAAACAAAAAAAAAATAGAATTCTCTTCCTTATCAGAACTACAAGAAACAAATAACAAATTTATATTTACAATTTTAACTTAACACGTTCGAAACGATACCGAATTAACTTTGCTCCTGGTTGTCGCACACCTTGGAGAAGGGAGCACCACGATGCCGACAGCTCTTGTGTATTACCACAATGCCAATCAAGCATCCACTGCCGAATCCCGTAACAGCATGTCGTCTACTGGAAAATCTGATACCATGCCTATATTAATATCACAAAGAGGGCTTATATCTTTATGGTAATCTTATAGCCTTGATTTAAAAACTTTTATCAGTCCTAAGAGGGGGATGGAATTAAAAAAAAAAAACATTTTTATTTACATAAAACCTTTACTTAATTAGCGGGGGGTTCGCAGCAAAAAGATTGAATTTTAATATTTATAAATTTTTTATTTAGAAAAATAGGGGTTTTTATAAATTTTTTAACTCTGCAATAAAATCAAACAAAATTCATTGAGTGGCGGTTCACCCGGACAACAATAAAGTGCAACCACAAAGGGAGTTTCATCTGAATAGTTTGATATTTGACACAAAATTGCAAAAAAGCTAGTTTGGTACTTTTTTGTATGGCTATCCCATCAACAAAAAAAAAAAAAAAAAAAAAAAAAAAAAAAATTTTAAAATATATATATATATATATATATATATATATATATATATATTTTATATATATATATATATATATATATATATATATATATATATATATATATATATATATATATATATATATATATATATATATATATATATATATATAAAAAATGGTCAATGTCATTTTCTTGTTCATATTTATCAAATAATTTTTTGATTTCCTTACGAAGTCCGAAATATTAAAAAGAACCATCACCCATTGATTGAACATGAATCTGTCTTGGTGTCTTTAATAAAGTACGCGCATCCCTTGGTAGATTAGCAATATTTGGACTTGTTGAAAACCACTGCAGTAATTCGCTTACAGCAGTATGTGTAATGTTGTTTATAAATAAGAGCCCAATTTCTCCAAAAAATCTCTGCTCGGATTGTTAACATGTTCAAATACTGATATATTTCTGCTTATGCTGGCAGGTTCTGTAAATTCTTCCAAATTAACCACACTGGACTCAGAATCTGAGCTCTTATTAGACACTAAGGAATCTAAATCAGGCTCAGATTCAGTTTTGGAAAATTCTGGGAATTTAGGGGGGTTATTCTCCTTAAAAAGTATGTTGGAACTATGGGCACTACTTGAAGAACTTTTTCCCCTTTGAT
>JAHBCN010020198.1:0-15352 GCA_019359885.1 Listronotus oregonensis
TTTTGTTTGTTTTCAACCATGTATATAATGTTGACATTACTATTCCTATTAAAGGTGTAAAAGGGTCATATTACCTCTATTTTCCACCCTTATCTCCCGCCTTCTTAATTAAAAAAAAATGTAAACTCTAAAACTCTTAAGAAAAAATTGTGCAAATGAGTTTTTTAAATTTTTAATGGGTAAAAAGATACTTAGGGCTACTAAGGTAGCAGAGATTCTTCTGAAAGCATGACCTGTAAAGCCTTCGATGTTTTGGTTGATTTCTTGCCGTCCGTCTAACTTGGATCAAAAACATATCAATATTAATTACTTTTTGGAGCATTATGAAATCTCGAACAATTTTTACTCATCTTGGATTAGCAATGAAAAATTATCTCATATACGAGTTTTGGGATCTGCATTTTTAATTAAAATTTTCTCTTCCAACATTCCTATGTCGTCCATTTTCATTTTCCTCAATTCATCCGTACGATACGCCCCTGAAAAGAAATCAAATAAAACAATACTTTTTATTTTATTATTTATCAGGATTCTTTCTTATGTGTTAATTACCAAAGTTTATTTAGAGCCCCGTTTAAAAATGTTCTATATTCTCCTTTGAAAGTATGTCGGATTTTTTTGGGTTTAAACCGATATTTTGCCTTTTCAGCTAGGCTAGAAGTTTTCCATGTTTCGAAATGTCGTATTTTTCTTTAATTTTCAGCATTGTTTTTTGTAGTCCTTTCTCTCCAAAATATCTCATTAAGATATTTTTAGAACTTAAATTCTTAACCGTTTTTACCTCACACCACTCCTTGTAAGCCGTAAAGGCCTTTAGGTGCCGCGCCTAGCTTTGCAGGTACCAAACCATGAGTTGCCAGGTCTACAGTATCCCAAATTTTAAGCGGGGTGCAGCTAAATTTTTCGTACGACACTTTTGCTATTTTTTTCACAAATCGCAAAACAGTTTAAAAAAACGTTGCAAAAAGTAACATATTTGTGGCAGTTGTTTTCGACATAGCAAAACTAGAAACGTGATACTTTGAAGATAATTATTTATAGAAAAATAATTAAAGTATTAGTGGATATTAAGGTTTTTAAAACACGCGCGATTTTCCAAGCACGACGGCGCAGCCGGAGTTCTTGAAATAAATAAAGTGTTTTAAAGACCAGTTATCCACGAATACTTTACGCAATTTTTTTAATTGCTTTTGAAACATTTGTTATAGCAATATTTTGTTTGACGTTATAAAGTACTCATATCAGATCAATATTTTGGCCTGACATGTGCCAAAATTCTAGGGGAAAGGTTGGAAATGTCATCTTAGACTTCACATATTTTTTGTGTTTAGTTAATGTACCATATACCTTTAAAACACGCGCGCGTTTTTGAAAGTTGGCAGAATAGGGTACCAATTAACAAAACAGGTTTAATTTATTATATTTATTTTATTAATTAAAGTTTTCATTCATTTCTTGAGATTATAGTTATAGTATATTAACTAACTTATTTTTACACGAGAGTTTTAAAAATTATTTTGCCATATTGGATTCGCCATTTAAAATTTTAAAAATTTGACCCAAATTCGGGATAAGGGACCCCTAAAACCCCTAAGTATTAAATTCAGCGTAAACCGGAGAAGTTTTAAAATTTGGTCATCCCTATTAGACCTACCATTTTAAAATTTGCAAATCTGACTTTGGATTCGTATAAAGGACTTAGTATATGTATATTAACTTATTTTTTCTTTAAGATATTTTTTACTTTTGTTTTTATTATTCCATATTATTCTTATTTTTAATTTAAAATTTTATTTTTTCATTAGTTTAGACCGTCTTTAAGAGAGAGCTTTAAAACTAATATAGCTGAGTTAAAACATTTCGAAGATGATCATTTTAATCAACAAAAATATTAAGCGGCTTAAATTTTTGACCTAAGAGTCTTTAATAACTTATTTTACAGTCGACATTATATCTGTGCATTTGGTAGGTAAAACTTTTTTTTATTAGTAAATGTATCATAAACAACTTTATTTCTTATTGTAAGAAAGATTTTATTAGCCATTAAAGAACAAATGATACAAAAAAAAATAAGTTAGAAGGTTTTATCCGGTTAGTCAAAAAAATTAACTTCATGATTAATTCAGTAAGTTTAGTACTACTGCGATAGTTTATGTATTGATTTAGTTTTTCTTTAAACTTTATTTTTGTTTAAATTCTGGATACACAATTTCCTGCTTTTTAGGTTTAAACTTGTTTTACCACTTCTACAACTGCTGCACCTTTTAAAGGTTTACGATATGGTGCCACTTCTGAGGTTTTGCAATATAACCTACTAGGCTTAAGTGATTTTTTGTTCTGCCGAACTTGGTGGTTATAAATAAAGGATGAGTTTTACATTTCTGGTGACAGACAACATGACTGTGTTTTAAGGCAATGGACAAGATTTTTAATGTCCCAATTCAGGATTCATTGAATGTCCTATGAAAGAGATATATGTATTACCCTATGCTTGCTTTTCAAATCAGACTTATAGACTGAGAGAGAAGTTTAGGAGTGAAAGAAGGTTATTTTTTTGACAAATGTTTCCGACAAATGAACAGAAGTATTTACTACTATTTGAGCAAGAAAAGAGTTTTTTCTACAAACGTTCGTTCCGTGTGCGGAAAATAGCACTTTTCCGCAATAGTGCGGAAAAGTAAAATATTTTAGTTTTTGGAACATAAATTAGTATCTAATTATAAAATAATGTATAACTTTGCTTATAATAGTTATATATTTGAAGAAACTGAATTTTGCTGTAATTTTGCAATCTTTTTATAACATTTATTAAATAAAATAAAATAACCCTAATTAACCAAATGTAAGTACATATTTTTAATAACTTCATATAAATTATCAAAAAATCAATAGCAACCAACTAATTGTTTATGCATCTCTCAAAAATTAATTTTCTGTCACGCATTTTTCAACCAAATTGGAGAAACATTTTTAATGGATTCTGACGACGATTTACCGGCATCGATTATCGAAGCAGCAGAAATAGCAAGCATAGATCTCCTACCCATAAAATCTCGTCACAGGTATAAAAAAATTGTTATGTTTGAGAGCTGGTGTCAAAGTAAGGGTGTGAAGTCTTTTAAAGAAGATATTTTTCTGGCCTATTTCTCTTATTTATCACTAACATGTAAACCCAATACATTATGGCCTAGATACTCTATGCTAAAATGTATCATTAAGTTACGAAAGAACATAGATTTAAGCATTTTTTTCAAAGTGACGGCCTTACTCAAAAAACAAAGCGTTGGTTTTAGACCCAAAAAGGCTAAAGTCTTTTTAAAAGAAGAAATATCAAAATTCATGGATGAACCGCCAAATGATACTTATTTACATATACAAGTGGCTACGATTTTTGACTTAGCGGGCGCTTGTCGTAGAGAGGAGTTAACAAAAATATGTCTGGACCATATTGAAGACCAAGGAAATTAAGTATTGATACACATCTCAGACTCAAAAAATCACAGCTCTAGAAGCTTTGTCATTTCTGAAGATGCCAAAAATGGAAAATTTTTGAATCTATATAGAAAGTATGCCAGTTTAAGAAAGCTGACAACACCACATAGGCGATTTTTTGTGAACTATAAACACGGAGTGTGTACAGTACAATGTATCGGCATTAATACCTCCGGAAAAATGCCATCGGAAATAGCGGCCTATCTCAAACTTCCTAACCCGGAATTGTATGCTGGGCATAGCTTTCGCCGGTCCTCTGCAACAATTTTCGCAAACTCCGGAAAACAAATATCCAACATTAAACGTCTTGGAGGCTGGAAGTCTACATCCGTCGCTGAAGGATACCTCGAGAATTCAACAATTTTTAGAAATCATATTTCAAACAAAATACTCAATTTTACCGAAACATTCCACTATCCAGAAACAACCCTCAATGCCATATTCCAATGTACTAAACCTCTCGGTTCAAGAAACTACTTTCATAGTTGCAAAATATTGGCTCATCAAGAACCCAACGCCACCGCCGTCAACGTTTTCTGCAGAAAAGCAACTCGCGTCAGTAATAAATTTGCAAAACGCGACCAATTGCACTTTTACTATAAATGTTAATAATTATTATTAGTGTATAAATTCCTTCGTTAATAAATAATATTTTAATCATAAATCTTTAAAATTATGTTGATTTTTCCTCTCGCTTGTAGAAAAAATATTGTTCCTAACACTTGTGGAAAAGTATTACTTTCCGCACTTGTTAGGAAAACACCTATATTCTTTGTGTGATTGTTAAAACGTTCTTTAGTCTCTGAAATAGTTTAATTGTATTGGTTTATTGCTTTGATGCTAGCTTGTCGGTTTCTAGGGCAGTTGTTTTGTAGAATCTGGTAATAATTTATAATTAATATTAATTAAAAGTTTAAAATAAAATCTCCCAGTGCTTTTCGATGTATAATTGCAAAGGTAAATTAACTTTTCATGTTTAAACAGGGTATTTTTTAAAATATACCAAATTTTATTTGGAAAAAAAGTTAAATAAGCTTTACAATTAAAATCTACATGTTAACATAACAAAATAATTATCCTGATACTAATCTTAAGAAAATTCTAGAAACATTTCAAGTGTCAGGATAACAATAGTTGCGTATGTCTTGTGATTATTATCACGCATGAAAATGATAAGGAAAACTGCCGATGGACTTATCTTCCTAACCACTTCTCAAAAAAATGCTATATAAATAGACAGACTTTAATAAAAAAGTCAATTATTAATAGTATTCGTGAAACTATTATAATTAATATTACCACAATACTTTAAATTAAAATTAATAAAAACAAAATGTTGAAATATTCAATTTTATTGTTGGCTCTTTTTGAAATTGCTTACAGTCAAGTTATTGTCCCTGAAAATTGTCCTAAAGTTCAAGTAGTTCAGAATTTTGATGCTGCATCAGTAAGTATAACTATTTTTATCATGTTTAAAATATATTAATACTAACTTAATATTTATAATTAATAAATTTTCCCTCCAGATTTAAAGGTTATTTGGTATCCACATTTTCTATTTCCATAGCAATTTTTCCAAATAAGTGTTTTTCTGTCAGGTCTGTGTTGATGTTAATTATTTAGGCTTCTTCTGTGGGTAATGCTCACAACTACTGTAAGAAATTTGTTCAGTCCTGTCAAAATTTGTAAGATTTATATCCTTTTTTTTAGTTTGGTTTTAACTGTATCGTTTTAATTACTTATTATTTGTTTTTAGTCGATTCTATTGGTTTCTATTTTTTGTTTCTTTATTTCATATATTTTAGCTTTAATATAGCTTATGTAATATATTCTGATTTATTTCAAAACGGGTTATTAATTATTTATCTTGTTTCTGCTGTATTCCCAAAAAAATTAGTTAGATTCTATATGGGATCAAATTTTAATTTCTCAAGAGTACATCAAATGATAAAAATGATGTGAAACGTTTATCTAAGAGTACTTTTAAATTTTAGCCAAACTAAGAAAAACCGAAAATTTATATTTAGTTCTTTTAGCGATTTAAATAAATCTAAATACTTCAGTCAGCAAAATTTTGATAATAATTCTGCAAACACAAACAATAGTAAAGATTTTCACCAGCTAATTTTGTTCAGTTTAATAAGTCTACGGAATTATTTGAAAAAATAGCTTTTATATCCAATGTTTAAATTCCTGCCTTTAAATTATAACATAAATTTAAATTTTAAATAGTGATACAGTAGTGCTCTTTAATGCTACGTTTGTTAGTTTGTATAAAATATTATAAGCTTTATTTAAATCAAAGTTTATTGAGTGTAAGAAGATGCAAAGACTTTAAATATAAAGAATTTCAGAAATCAAAAATATGCAAATTGGGCTGGTTACCCTCTTGGTTTTTGGTATAATATTATTAATGCTCTTAAAGACCTAATGATATTTTTTTATATCAGAACTAGGCATCATTGCTAGAAATTCTAAATATCTTAATCTTGATCTTGTTTTTTTTTTGAGAAGAAATCCCACTTTTGTTATTATTTAAAAATAATTGTTTCTAGGAATACAGTCAAAAATCAACGATTAACGCCTAATAATAAGTAAAAATATTTATTTTTTTTATTTAGCACATTTTACATTTTAATTGGTTTAAAATAAAAGGAATTTAAATTTTTCTTGTATATTTTATATATTTTTAAACTTAGCTGTAAACTTTTTTACCTAAATAAACAATAAATTAAATGTTTTTTTACATATAATTTATTGTTTCGTTGTGTACCTTTTTAAAATCTATATTTTAAATTCAAGTTAGATATTTTGCTTTTTGTTTCTAAAAAGTGCAACATCCTTTCAAAATATTTGTAGACACAACTTTAATCTGAATGGTTCACCTTCAACTTTAGTCATTTCAATTTAACGTATTGTTTTTATCTAAAACTTTAATAAGTTCTATTTAACCAATCACCTTCTTTGTCCAGAGAACACATACTTTGGTTTAAACTTACCCCTAGATCTTTCACCAAATTTATGTTTTGTATTTATCGATCCCATAAAATTCTTTCACGTTCTGTCAACAAAAGGTGGTATATCATCTAGTTTTTTAATTTTTATCTTTATGAAAAAAATTGGTTAGAATCTAAAAAACGTAACTTAAAGGAAGAGCCGCCAAAACCATTACAGTCAGACAGTCATTAACCAGTTTTATTAATAAAGCCACATATTTACTTGAGTTTCAAATCATTCATGCTTGTTCATTTTTTTTTCGTTTCGACATTATGGTCTTTTGGACTTTTTACCCACCCGAAACAATGTTTTAGAGAGAGAGAGAGAGAGAGATTTTGAGTTTAAGAGTCCAATCAGCATATTTTTTGTAAGCTTTTAAACCGATATATTTTTTAAATTATTTTTTCTACGACTGTTTAATAATATGCTTATTATTAATTAATTTTGAATAGATAATAACACTTATTACCTACCAGTGAGTAATGATCCATTACTCATGAGTTATTACTCACGGGTTCTATGACCTCTACAAAGTAACATCAAATGCACGTATACACGTCTTTAAGAGTCATTAAGCACTGTCTAGCATATCTAAGTTTCAAAAAGTCGGCCTTTAATAATTGTCAATATGAAAAAAAAATAAGAATTATTAACAAATTTCAATTATCTGAAGAAAAAAAGTTCATTTTTCACAATCCTGTGACCTTATAAGATAGTGTATAAAAATAATAGTGTGCTTTCCCTGACAGAAAAATTGCTGGTTGACATCTGTTTTCACGGTACTATGACAACCAATGTTATTCACACCTGACGCCATATTTTGATTTATAGAATATATTAAAAATTTTTGTTCGTTTAATAAATACCTAGGACAAGTCGTAGAAAAAGTATAGTATTCTACTCGCATGTAATAGCTATTACTTTGACAAAAAATTAAAAAACAAAGTAATTTTGGGATCTTTTTTGCAATCTCCGCTATCTCTTATGCTTTTTGAGTTATCATAAAAAAATCAAAATGGTTTTTTTTTCGTTTTTTGTTAATAACAATTGCAATTTTTATAGGCAGAAAAAATCCTTAAAACGCCTTTTTCAGATTTGCATTCCGCGTCGAATGAGCTAGTTATCTTAAGTGAAAAATTTTGTTCATTATTGTTAAAACACTAGATAAACTGATTTAAATTTATTTACTTAAGAGAAAAATCTCAAGAAGTTAGTATTTTTTAGCTTTAGCACATCAATATTTTATTTTAGTATCTAGGAAACTGGTATGAAAATGAGAGGTACCCAGCCATCTTTGAACTTGCAACCAGATGCAATACGGCTACGTACAGTCTAAACAGCGATGGAACTGTTCATGTGTTGAATAAGGATGTTAATCAACTGTAAGTATATCCTTAAAATATCCATTGATTCATTGTATTAAAAAATCCTTGTTGGGTAATTGCCAAAAATTTCCATCTTTATATTCCCCAAGATGAGACCGCTTCTGTCATGATCCAGGAGTATAGAACTGAGTGTCCTTAAAAAATATTGATCCCTACGAACTGGTAGATCACCTAAAACAAAATCTAAAACTTAAAAAACAAAGTCTTTATCTACGTTTCGGTGGCAACTCAACCACCGTTTTTATTGTTATGTCAGCCTTGGGACCATGTAAGAACATAAAACTATCTTGTTACAACTGGCCTGATGTTTTTTCAGTTTTGATGGTAATGATAACTGATTTAAAACAGTTATTATGGAGATTTTTCAGAAAGTAAATTTAGATAATATTACTAAGGGCTGGTTCTTAAGTTATTTCCAGGAACAAAATTGAAAAAACATCAAACCTGCCTTAACAAGATAGTTTCATATTCATACATGGTCTCAAGACTGGTATAACACGAAACCAGTAGTACAGGAAATTAGGCATTTTGGCTCGGAATTTTTTTGTCCTGTACGGATTTACCTGAAATTTTCACAGAAGGTAGGGAATAGCCCAAGGAGTAAAGTTTATATCATGCCGAGGTGTGCTTTTATCCTGGGAGTGGTTGCCACCCCATCTTGGGAGTGGAAATTTTTTATTACATTTGAACTACAGAAATCAATAAAGAAAGTAATTTTAAGTTAAAAATGTCCCATACATTTTCTTCGTAAAAAAGTAAAAGTTTTTAGACAAAAAAATCGACGTTTTTTATGGGGTTTTCACGAATAAATCTAAAAATATGCATTTTATCAAAAAAACTGTGGAAAGCAAAATTGTAGCTTATAAAAAAACTAGAAAAAATGATTTTTAATAATTTCTCTAATGGTTAGCTTTTGTTCGTCAAATGCTAAATTTAAAAGATTCAAAGTCAAATAACGGAAAAAAATTGCATTATTCAAGAAATCATTTATGATCTTTTTTAAAGTATATAATAAAACTTTTCTTTTAAAAACAATAAAAAGTTTCTAGCATGAAAATTGAGCAAGTTATGATAAAAATAATGTAGGTCCCTACCTTTTTCTACGAAAATATCATTAAAAACAATCCCCTAATTCCCCTCTTAATTAAAATTGATATGTACCCTTCTGCGATTCTTTTAATATATGCTGTATTAATACATCCTAAGTTTAACTAAATTAAAATGCTTAATTTTATTAATATTGGAGCTTAAAGTGAAAAACGATTTTCCGCAATTTCGTAAAAATAGCCATTTTCTTCAAAATAACTCCAACAATACTGGAGATACGATAAAAATGCTAGAGTACCGAATTGTAGCTTTTTCGATAACAAAGACTTTTCATTTCATAGATTTTTCTGTACAATAAATATTTGGCCAGATATGGCCGTTTAAAGCCTCTATTTACGAGCGAGCACCACCTTATTCTAGCCCTTTAAACTCATCCCATTTTAAAACTAAGGGATAAAAAAGAATTTAATTTACATAGCCTTATAGCCTTTAAAAAAACTTACAAAATTATTTAAAAAAAACTTTCTATCGTTAAAACTAAAGGATCTATGTTTAAAAAACCAATCAATTTTTTTTTTCGAAAAATTCGCATAGTCCACTTTGGAGCATAATATTCTATACAGCCGGTATACTTTATACTTTTACCGGTATAATTTTTGTATGTAATTATAACTATTTTTTTCCTGTTTATATCTATTATATTGGTTTATAAGAATTGCAATGTTGTAAGGGTTGGTTTTTAAGGATTGAAAATTTGCAAAAGAATACAATTGGTAATATTTCAGCCAGTAATATTCTAAATCAATAAATCTGTCAAGTTATACATTTTTTAGGGATAAATCTTTTTTTTAATTAAGCTATAAAAAGGGTTGATTTATAAGGGTCAAAAAGTTGCAAAATGGAATTAGTACATATTTTAGGCAACAGCATTCTAAAATTAAATCACTATAATAAATTAATCATTTTAGGGTAAATATGTTTTTTTTTAAGCTCTAACAAGGGTTGATTTTTAAGGGATAAAATATTTTAAGATTGTATTCCAAAGCATAAAACAATCATGAATCAACTAATCCAAACCAACTTTTACGCATCTGAAGGTTTAAAATGTTATTCTATAAGTTTTTACAATTAGGAGTAGTTTTCACCCTTAAAAAAAAGAGCGCACATGACCACGAAATATAATTTAAATTTAATTAAAAGTAGAGGGTTAGAAGCGCCTGATTCCAAATTTTTATGCAAATCGATGCAGGACAAAAAAAATTGCGAGGTTTTGCCATTTTTTAGCTTTATTTCCAGGACTATAATTATGTATCATTAAATCGTTTTAATTTGTCAAAAACACTTTTTTTGTAAAACTCATCTCTCTCTCTTTTTCTCTCTCTCTCTTAGGGGTGGTTATTTAAAAGTTAAGTTATGGTAGTTATTTATATATTTATTATACCGTAAACTGTTAAAATATTTATTTTCCACACTAAAAGCGTTATTAAATAATTTTGAAAAGAAAAAAAAACATTTTTTTTTATAACTTCGTTATTAAGGGTGATTTTTAAGGGTTGAAACGTTACAAATATAAAGTTAGATATAACTCACAACATAAATATATATTCGTTCTACATATTCAGCTATGATTTTAATTTACATAAGGTCTATTTCTATGGTTTTTTAATTTTTTAGTATAAGGGGTGGTTTTTACCCCCTAAAAATAAAAGCACACCTTAAGCATATATAAGCTTTGATCTAAAGGGTAAAAGCAACTTAATTCCAAATTTTCATAAAAATTGAAACTGTACAAAAAAATCCGGAGGTCAAACACTTTTTTCTCCCATTCCACTGTTCAATTAATTTTAGCAACATCAAGCATTTTTAGTGTGCCAGAAAATATCGCACCAAACTGATTCTTTATTATTTTTAAGGTGTTATAACTTTTTTCTTAGTACAATGTAATACCATACAATAATGATTGTAATCAGAGTTATTTAAAGTTAGAATTAAGATTTTTTTTATATGATTTTTCTTAATTAAAAAAAAAATTAAAGGATTGATTTATTACAAATTAATTATATTTGTGGTTATACAATTAACATATATTGACAAATAAAAAAAGAAAATTAGATTGCATTTGAGTCCCCTTTTACTTGCAAAAAAATTTAAAAAAGTAAATATTTTTTGGATATTGCATTTAATTTGTCCTGTGATTTTTACATAGAAAAAAGAGCGATAATTAAATAAACAACTGGACCTTCATTTTACCTTGCTTAATAATTAAGAGGATGGTTTTTAATAACACTAAAATCTTGTCACTCTGATGTCTTTGTTTGTTAATTAGCACAACTTTTTGATTAGTAATGTATCTCCAGCCGTTTTCATGGAGATACATCAGTGATCTGTCACTGATGTAAAGAACGTTTCGGATAGTAATCCGAAACGTTCTTTACAAATGAAAAAATAGAAACAATAGAAGTTCAAGATTTAAGTATTATTAAAACCAAAACATTGTCTAACTAATTCTGTAAACCCATGCAATTGCAAAATAAGGCGTGTGCATCAAAACCAAAATGGCTGCCATCAGTAAACTGTTTAAAAAAAAAATTGGTTGTTAATTCTTAAGATATAGCAGAGAAAACCTGGATGGTTTCATTATTTTGAAAAATTGTCAAGCAATCATTCAATTTTTTTTTGGACTACCTTAGTTGGATTGACCTAAAATACTTTTTAAATTTCTCGATGTAAAGGTTTGGTTGTTGCACGAGCTGTTTGTATAAAAAAATATTTTAAAAAATTCAATAAAATGGTTTATGTTTACGTTTTGAAGATATGTTATTTTTTTTGCTATTTTAGATCAGGAATATCCCAGTTGGTTGAAGGAACGGCTACTCTCTTAGGAGACGGTACAGAAGGCGTACTTAATGTAGTTTTTCCTACTAATGGAGGTACGTTTTATAAATAATGTTAATTTAAAACGTAGATGTAAGATGAAAGACAACAACATTTCTAAATTTAAAGGTTATTGAGCTTTTGTCCTTGCCGCATTCTTGTCAAATAGTCTATCTGGCTAAAACATGGGACAAAGAAAATCTTAGAAACAAAAATACTTTCTGTAACACCCCATATTGACCACATATTTAAAAATTGTTATCCTCCATACGCCATTTAATAATGTTTTATTTAAATTTTATAATAAATTATTTTTTATGCGTTTTTCAGGTGAAGCTGTATACAATGTGCTTGGCACTGACTACAAAAATTGGGCTGCTGTTTTCACTTGTAGAGATCTAGGATTAGTTTCTGCACGTAAGTACATTAAGAATTCAATTATTGAGACAGATCCGAACACAGAAAAACTGGTACTATCCCTATCGAATGCTATGCTACCGTTAAAAAATATATATTAGAAGATATTCCAAATTTACGCTAGAGCCTCACATTCAATAATTTAAAAACTAAAACGGATCTATATCTAATACAGGTATTTATAAAAACACACATATTTTTTTACTTATTGGGCCCATCGCCGATTTTAATCTTATTTGGCACTCGGGAGTTTTAGGTGGCGCTGATCTCAAATCTTAGGTAAGCTTTTAACGAAAACCCTAGTTTTTCAGTTACGAGGCCTTCTTTGCCCTAACCTCAAAACTAAACAGAATTTTCTGCCGATAACTCCTTTCTGAAACTAGTTACACCAAAACTAATTGGTTGATAGCAAACAAAATATAAATTTTGCGCCATTTCTTTATGTTTTTCACTTTCAATATAAATTGATATCATATCAAATTTTTCAAAATGTTGATAAGTCATTTTCACAAATTAATATGTAAAAACAAAATTGACGTTAAATGTTAATAACAACTGGAATTTCAACATATTTTTGTTTCTAGAATATTAGCTTTTGTTTCATAGCCTACTGTGGTTTAAAGTAATAAAGTTTAAATAAATAGCATAAAAACGAATATCAACCATGGTGTCTTATATTTTTAAAAGAAGAATAGAATATGCTATCTATAGTATATAGTTTTGCTGACGATAGTACCCTCCACTCTAGTATTCAATTTCTTAAGCCACCATGTAATTCTGATTTGGAAAACAAGCGCTGGTCAATGCAGATATCTCATTCACAAGACCTCAAACTTACTAGTATCTTGGATTGGGGCGCCAAAAATCTTATTCAGTTTAATGCCTCGCAAACGCAGTCAAGTTCGCAGTCGCGAAAAAAGTCTGCCAATGCTCATCCGTTACATATGAGCGGCCAAGTTCTGCAAAACAAAGAGTCAGGGGTGGATTTACTCAAAGGCTGAGTAGCCTAAAGCCTAGGGTGGCAAAAATTATGGGCGGCAAATTTATGATTAATTTGAAAAAAAAATTAATCGTAAATTAATTAAAAAAATATTTAACGAATAGATTAAAAAAACGGCCAAATTCACTTCATTTTTATAAGCATTATTAGTGTAGTTTACATTTTTTTGAAGCTAAATTTTTCATTCTGATATCCAAAAAATATTGACATATTAGGGCGGCAAAAATATATTAGTCTATGGGCGGAAAAAGTTAACTCTGGCCTACCAAAAGTCGTTTAGATTGTCGGGTTACTTTTTAGAATAACCTCAACTGGCACAAACACAAAACATCCATAGCCTCGGCAGCTTCAAAAAAACTTGCTTTCCTTTTTCGAGCCAGAACGTATTTCTCTTTTTCCAATCTGTATACTCTGTATGTATCCCAAATCAGGCTCTCTTTAGAATTTCGTTTGGTTCTCATGTCTGGGGAATGACGCCCCCTACAACACTTAGCATTCTGACTCATTCAAGAAGAGCCGTTCGTCTATAATGATCCACCTTACAGAAAGCTTCCTCTTCTTTCCCACACGTTGAGTGTGGGAGTCTGTCGCTCTCATAGAGTATTTCCCGCTTCTGTTCAGAGGAGTTGGCTAATATAATTCCTTCTCTAGAGTTCCCACAGAGCTAACACCTAGTGCAACTTCATGCCATTTTTCAAGAGTGTCAAGCTTAAACCTGCTGCCCGAGAGTTTTCCTCTCCTCCCTCTCTCCAAATATTTAAGTCCCGTGTGAACAAACTCTCTCTCACCACACTTAAGACACCCACGGCACGCTAGTACTTAGGCATCAGCCTTCGTGGACTGTCATAAGATTTAAAAAAATATTTTTAAATTAAAATATACGGGGTGTTTCATTAAAAAAAATAAGGGTAGGTTCTACAATCTTTTTACGTGATCCCGTATACTTATTCTGAAAACGGCAGATTATTTAACAATAAAATTATAAAGAAACTATTGTATAAAACATTTTTCTGTGTTTCTTTTAACTAAGAAAATATAGGGTAACTCTAAAATTAACACTGTTTTGATTTTCCTCCGTATCTCTTAATCAAGCGAAAATTTTTAAATTTTAAAGAAAGGGCACATGACGCCCATATTTCTTTCTTGATAGCACTAACTATTACGAAGATACCCTGAGGGTGTCGTTGCTAGTTACATGAACATGAACTACTTTTTATAACACATAGCCTCTGCACGGCGTTTTAAAAAAATCTCTATTGTTGTTAAAAAATATATTTTAGTTTATTAAGCAAAATTGTTACATGCAACGATCACAGCAATAAAATATATATTTTGGAATCTATCGTAGCAAATATGGCGATGTTTCACTAGCTAGCCATATGCGTTCTCTTTAAAAGCGAAGCAAAAAACCAAGAGTAATTCAATAATTTGCAACCTTAATCCTTTTTCTAATCTTTTTAATTGGTTTATTTGCCTTTACTTTGCAAGGTAAAAGCTTTTTTAACCTAAGGAGGTGTTATTAAAATAAAAACTAGTACTTTCTACAAAAATGCTCGTTACAAATTTTTCCTAAAAATGCATAGATATCGAGGTAATATGAAATTAAAAAAAAAAGACAAATTGACTCTGTTCTGAGAAACAAAAGCCAAAATTAAATAGTACTTAAAATTTTTTTACATATTTTGACACCCAAGAAACATATGCAGTTATAAAATTACTATTAGGAATTTGTTTCTAATTCAAAGTGATAGTCAATAGCATACCTTGGGTATTTTTAAATTCAAAAAGCGGAAGTTGACCAAAACTCTTTAAAATAGTATTACATATTTATAACTAGTACCTACCCTCTTGTATGAATCCGACTATTATATAAAAATTTCTTTTAGGATTTGCCTGGCTCTTGACACGAGAGGAGAATCCAAGTGAAGATGTTGTAGCTGCTGCTAAAAACGCTTTTAATAGCCAAGGAGTCAATGTCGATGCTCTTGTAAAGGTCAACCATGAAAACTGCCCGCCAGTTTAAATTATCTTTACATTTTTTTTTATAATGATATGAATATTTTATTTACTTGTTACTTTAATAAGACTAAATACAATTTTTAGTAAAACTTACTTGTTATTTTTAAGAAAAATTTTTTCA
>JAHBCN010020199.1:0-15363 GCA_019359885.1 Listronotus oregonensis
TTTCCCAAAAATTTACGGATAACGTGACTTTTCCCACCCGAAACAACGTACTACAATTAGCACAAACAAACGGGAAATTTACTTAGGCATTTGTTCAACAATCCCCAAAAGAAGGGTTGAAAATTCTTTTAGAACATTGCCTTCACGTGGGCTATCTCTTTGGTGGTCAGCAGGAGAGAGAAACTTCCCCAAGCTATTTCAACAGCAGCGTTTTCTGTCCAGGTTAACCTTTGCGGTACCAACCCCTTCTTGATACAATTTACCAATACACACGACCCATTAGCTGGTTCGTTGCCATAGACTGGCAAAAATAAACAGTTGTTCGTTGCTAACTTCTGATCTATTTCAAACGTCAAAACATTAACCCCCAAAAAAATAATAAACAAAAGCATTTTAGCTCAATAAAAGAATTTCAGGTTAATCTAGGTAAACACAAAAGGCAATCAATAACAGGTCATTAACCTCTGAGAGAAAATAAAATCAATAAAACCTTCAAAAATGTAAACAAAAATGGAAACAATTTAAACTATCCCTTGCGCCCAGACAAAACGTTTTAAGCAAAAAAAAACAAAAGATGGGTCAACTTCCCTTATTTTGGGTTTCATACAAATATTTAACAAAAAAATAATACAGTAAAGCGCAGGCACTCGAACATGGACGATCCTGGAATTTTGGATGTTTTAAAAACGCCGACGCATTTTATCGATCAATAATTTTTCGGCAAAAAATAATTTTAAGGGCGGTCGGGAAAGCGATTCAGGCAATATGTTTATTTTGAAAAATTTTTACTATCGAAGCTGACCATGTTCGGGTGTCGATTATTTGCGACCATAAATTTTTTTTAATAAAATAATAATTATTGATAATGGATTTTTACGAACTGGAAGAAAAATTAAAATTATTAAATGGTATCACCGTGGAAATCCTGATGAGAAATTAGGAATTATTTATTAATTTATTTCCAACATCTTATCCCACGATCATGGGAAGAGGGAAAAAATGGATACCGATCCTACAAAGTAAGAAAAACCCATGAAATTTTTCCTGGTGATCATTTTAGACGAATACAATTTTTAAACTGTAATGGAAATAAAAAATAACAATGAAAATTTTATAAAAAACATTGTTCATCATGGTCTCACCCAACGATTTTTTTCTCTGGGGTCACGTAAAATCACAAAATTATTGTTTCCAGGAGAATAGGGCTAATAATCTACAAGAATTGCAATTACAAATTAAGAATTCTTTTAGGATTATCACCCTTAACATTCTAACAAATGTCAGAAGGCGTTTTTATGACAATCTTGCTTATTGTTTGGCTCAGGAAGGTGGTTTATTTGACTATCTTTGATAATTTGAAAGAGTTTTTCTTTTTTTTTATTCTATGAATGCACATTATTTTTTTAAAAATATCTTCTACGTTTTATTATTAATCTGAGAAAATTCTTTTATTTTATTGGGAGAAACTGTTTGGTTCTTAAAACCGTAGCAAACGTTGCGGTCTCGTAAGCAACCAATTTTAAATTTATGGCTGATAAGAAATCCGATCGAAGACGTTTGATGTTAGCTAGCTCCTGTTACTTGCCTATAAACACTGCATATTCTTACTGAAAATAAAAACGTAGTACACAACTAAACTGGGCAAATAACTCTTCCAAATTTATCACCGTACTCCCCACCGGTCCCAACCAAAAATGAGCAACGTGAGGAAACGAGACAGAAATTGAAATGCAAGCCACTAAATTATTATTGGTATTTTAGAATTGGGTACATCCAAAATCATCCAGGAGCCTCCTATGTTCGCAGTACGGTGCGCTTAGTAAATAATATTGTTACGTTGAATTTTGCAACGTAACAAGGGGCCATTTTCAGCCCTTTTCCACCTGGTAATATTGATAAACTTTTTTTCGCTTGAAAGCATCCCCGAATACCTAAGAATTGCGCCACAAGGGAAAACTGTACAGATTTATTTACAGCTTTGTCCCCTCATTTACTGGACTACTCTGTATCTTGGTTGTAAGTAAAGGTAAAAAAAAGTAAAAAGCAAGTTTGTTGAGAATTTTAAATAGGATCCAGTAGCGTACTTAATTATTTTTTATCAGTGACGGTTTTAAAAGGTATAACGCAAAGTTGCCTTTTTAAAATGGGATACTCTATATATTTTTCTATTATTCGTTTTAAAATAAAATTACGCCATTAGTGATACTACACACTCTATATCTTTTAAAAAAATGTAGGTATTTGTAGGTATTTGTAAAAAACGAAAATTATAAAAAAACAACATGAAAACTGAGCATAGTATTTAAATTTTACACTCCTTGTAAAACGTTTTATTGTTTTTTTTTAATTATTTTTAATACTATTTTTATTCTTTATTTATCATTTATTTGTTTATTTTTTATTATTTTTTTAAAATAGGCATATAAATATTCGGCAAATCAGGTATGCTGTGCGATAAAGATAGCAACGGTGATGACTATTGCTTTCTCTTTCTAAGTGTTTTGAACTTCTGAAGTGTTTATGAATTGACTTGCCAACAAAAATGTTAATCATACTGACAAAAATGTCATGCTAGCATATTTCCACGAAAAATCGCAGCATTATCACCATCGACGCTATGTTCAGTTTACTCCAGGCTAAAATAAACGATTTCCGTAAACAAGAATCAAGATACTTTGGATATTTAAAAGCTTTTTGCCTCTCTTAAATAAAAAACGATCGTTTTAAGGCTAAGAAAACAAAAAAAAAAAAACTATTGTAATTGTCTGGAAAGTCGCGGCAACGCTGATTTTGACCAATTTTTTTTACGGGTTTTTTTTTGGGCGCTGATCAGGAATTTGGAACATTTTTTAGTTAAAAACGTTTTATTTATAAGGATCCAAAGTCTCCCTTCTAACTATAGACCTATATCTCTTCTTTCAGTTGTTGGCAAGGTAATGGAAAAATTCATTAATTCCCAAATCTTAAAGTATCTGGAAAAACATAAGATCTTACATGATAGACAATATGGATTCCGTCACAGTAGATCCACAGCTGATCTTCTTTCCTTTGTCTCCCCAACTGGAACAAGTCCCTTGAGTTTCTTGGTGAATCCCAGATCGTTGCTCTTGACATATCCAAAGCTTTCGGGTCAGGTCTGGCATGATGGGCTTCTTAACAAACTTCCTTCTTACGGTCTTCCACCTAAGCTTTGCTCTTGGCTTTCCAGTTTCCTTTCTAATCGACGTATATCAGTTAGTGTAGATGGTCATTCCTCCAGCTTCTACCAAATTAATGCTGGGGGGCCCCAGGGCTCAGTGCTGGCACCCACGCTGTTTCTTCTACACATTAACGATCTTCTCTTCCACAATCAATCCCATTCATAGTTTTGCTGACGATAGTACCCTCCACTCTAGTATTCAATTTCTTAGCCACCGGGTAATTCCGATTTTGAAAACAAGCGCAGGTCAATGCAGATATCTCTTTCACAAGACCTCAAACTTATCTTGGATTGGGGCGCCAAAAATCGTGTTCAGTTTAATGCCTAAAAAACACAGTCATGTTCGCTGTCGCGAAAAAGTCTGCGAATGCTCATCCCTTACATATGAGCGGCCAAGTTCTGCAGAACAAAGAGTCGTTTAATCTAGTCGACGTTACTTTTGAGAATAACCTCAACTGGCACAAACACCTTTCATCCATAGCTTCGGCAGCTTAAAAAAAGATTGATTCCTCTTTCGGAGCCAGAAAATATTTCTCTTCTTCCAATCTGTACACTCTGTATGTATCCCAAATCAGACCCTCTGGAATATTGTTCTCATGTCTGGGGAATGGCGTCCCCTACAACACTTAGCATTCTGGACTCCATTCAAAAAAGCTGTTCGTCTTATTAATGATCCAACGCTCACAGAAAGGCTTCCTCTTCTTGCCCATCGTCGAGCTGTAGGGGATCTGTCGCTCTTCTATAGGTATTTTCACGGCTTCTGCTCAGAGGAATTGGCCAGTATTATTCCCTCTCTGGCAGCTCCCAACAGAGCAACACGTAGTGCAACTTTTATGCATCCTTTTACAGTTCCGTTAGAGAGGCCCCGAATTTCCCGCTTTCTTCGTTCCTTTATTCCTAGAGTTCAAACTATGGAACCTGTTGCCCCGCAGAAGTTTTTCCTTCTCCTCCCAATTTCCAAAATTTAAGTCCCGTGTGAACAAACTCCCTCTCACCACACTGAAGACACCCACGGTACGTTAGTACTTAGGCATGAGCCTTCGTGGACTGTCACAAGAAAAAAAAAAAAAAAAAAAAAAAAAAAAACGGGATATACAGGGTGTTTCAAAAACATGACCATGCTCGTAATTCTTTACAAAAAAAATAAAAAAAGTCCATGCACATGGGTCCGAAACGCATGGTTCCAAAACAGGAGTTAAAGTTTAATTTTTTTTTCAATTTTTTCAAATGACCGAAATACCACTCAACCGATTTTTGAAACTTAGAACTTGAAAGTGTAAATAAAGTGCATAGTTTTAAGTAAAAATCTGCTTAACGGGCAGTGGCGTGCGTCGGGGAACTGTAAAAATGTATTTAGGAAAGAATATGTGCGCCACTGACTTTTGCCAATTTTAATGCCAGTTATGAAGCTTATTACATAAGCCACAAAGTTACCTCTTGGTGTTTTTTCGTTTAGGGTTTCCCTTAGCAGATATGGTTAATTTTATAAAAATGTGCAAAGTACCCATTCGTCGGCGTAATGAAAAAGTAATCGTACAAACACCATCATTATTCAAAACTATTGTTTTTGTACAATACACAATTGACTTAAAGCTAAAGAAAATGGTGAAAGTGACCACCATTAGCGTTGTTACAAGCATTTAACCTTCCCGCAAAGATCTTTTACTCTTCTGCAAATATTGTGATCTTCTCTAATGATGACAAATGCATTTTCTATTCTTCCAAAATTCTTCTCGTGTATTTACTGGTGTTTTATAAACTATTTCTTTTAAATGACCCCACAAATAAAAATATATGGATTCAGGTCGGGGATCCAGGGGCCAGGACTGGGCCTCCACGAGCAATCCATCGTGACCGTATGTGTCAGCTAAATATGTTGGAACCGCATTGTACCATTTCTCACAAAAAGTGGTAGTAACTTCGGCAAATCATTTTGAAAAAAATTTAAATATGATTCCTGTTCAAGACGATTCGGTAGAACAACTGGACCAATTATGTGATTTCAAATAACACCAGCCCAAATATTGATGGAAAATTGATAACCCCTCAATAATTGATACTAAGTCAATTGTGTATTGTACAAAAACAAGAGTTTTGAATAATCATGGTGTTTCTACGATTACTTTTTCAAATTTCGCCGATGAATGGGTACTTTGCATTTTATAAAAAAAACCATATCTCAAAGGGGAAACCCCCCCAAAGAAAAAAAACCCGGGGGTTTTTAACTTCATTTTTCCCCAAAATTGGGAAAATCGAGCCAATATTTTCCTAAAACATTTTTACAGTTCCCCTACGCCGCCCCTGGCGCAGCTGTAAACAGATTTTCTTAAAATTATGCACTTTATTAATACACTTTCAAGTTCTAAGTTCATTAAAATCGGTTGGGTGGTATTTGGGTTTTTTGAAAAAAATTGAAAAAAAAAATTTACTTTAACTCCCTGTATTTCGAAATTTAAATACCCGAGGTCCATGTTTTTGAAACCCTGTATATTAAACTTAAAAATCAAACCAACCTCATTTTCACTATTTCTCCTTTCTTATGCACACACTTCTTGATTTTTACACTAAATTGGCACACAATATGTTATAAACTTCTTTCAAAAACTTGATTTTATATTATTTATTTTACGCCCTATTTCCAAAAAGCTTTACTTTTAAAGGCCGCAACCATAGATACACAAGGGATTTTTCAGCAAACATGACCGCCTCGTTTGAAAGTAAAACTTTACCATTTAATGGAAAAGAGGCGTAAAATAAATATCAAACAAGTTTTTAAAAGGTATTTATTAAATATTGTTTGCCAATTAAGTGTTAAAATCAAGGCTTGTGTGCAAAAAGAAGTGGAAATCTAGTAACAATAAGGTTAGTTTGATGATGGATATCTGGAAAACGAAACGTCTCCGACTTGCGTTACCGCAACTTTTGAGACAATTACCGAAATTACTATGTTTTATAATATTTTTTTTTTAATTAATACAGATAGATAGGAAGGTAAGAAATCGCGAAATGCATTATTTTTATTGCAAAAAATGAATAAACAAAATAAAAAGGCAAAAAAGCGTAGATGTCTGCGTGATATTTTTGGATCCTTTAGACTTTTCTGATGAGCACCATATTTGGCCAAAAAGAACGTCATACCATGATGAAATTTCACATTAAATGTCGTTAAGTTTAGCTTGATTTTATAATAATTTTGCAATCCAATATCGTTTAAAAAAAAAGATAATTTTGCAAATTAAGTAAAGTCCAAAATGTTAAAAATTGTTTTATTTTTTTATATATATTCATAATAGAATGATTTCATGGCAAAAAAATACATATTGTTTTATCTGTTTTAACAATTTTTTTTAACAATTCTTACCTTCAACAATTGTTCATAACTTTAAACTATTGCTAAGAACACCCAAATTACACGATTTTCCTTATAATACTCTGGAATTTGCAAAATTGTCCATTTTTTTAAACGAAATTTGATTAAAAAATTATTATGCAAAAACTAACGGATTTTGACAAAATTTGGCATAATGTTTTACCACACCATGAAATTTTATCTGGCCTTATGTGAAAATCCTCAGAGAAATCTAAGTCCAAAAAATCCATGAAAAAAACTTCATTTTTTGGCCTTTCTTTTTCTCAATTCTTTTTCACCTAAAATAAAATACTCTGTATTTTAACCCTAAGTTAGTCGCGTCAGTTATCGTCTCACGATTAGTCGCGCGGGTGACAAGAGTCAACCATTTCAAAAAACAAAACTAATGCTAGATATTCTAGAGATATTTTTATTTATCTGCGAAGTAGGCTAACATATTATAAAAGAAACTAAACATAATTAGAACTTCTAAAGAAAAAACAAAAAAACAACACAAAAGTAATAATAATAATAATAATAATAATAAAGGAAATTTTAATTTACTTCATTGTAACAACTCGTGCATATTTCTTTTAGGGGGACATCACAAATCCATTTTTCACATTTTATGCACCATTTTCTGGTTGTTTTATCACGAGCTCTTTCACAGTAAAAACAGCGCCCTCTAGATCCTTCCCGACGTGCTTGACCCTCCGTATTAGTTGAGGGCTCTTTTCTAAAATAGTAGTAGGGTTCTGCGACGTAGCTCTCTTGGAACTTGTAATATTTGAGCTCTTCTGTGGATTTATGGTTTCAACATTTTCCAGGCAGTATTTTGAATAAATTGTGTGCGATTTATTCTGTCTTCCAAATTGTTGTTGAATTGATAAATGCAGATGGCGGTTATTGCTGAAACATTCAACAAATTATAAAACACCACCATAGGCCAACGCCTTGTATTTCGGGCTACTTTATTTTTTTGGCAAAGTTGGTCAACCAAATCCCAAATGTTTTTCTTCTGTTTCTGGATCAAGACAATCATCGTGATGCATAGTAGAGACCGCTAGAACTACTTTGGACTTTTCTGGACAGTAAGAAACTATTGTGCACTTACTTTGAAAGCCAAACACTGATGTGTTTTCTTCTCGATTACGGTTTGGTAAAAATTCCAACGGTATTTCTCTTTTATTTTTTCTTAAAGTGCCAACGTAAGTCAATTTTTTTTCGTTTAGTAATTGATAAACCAGTGGAATACTGGTAAACCAGTTATCCCCCGTTATGTTTCTGTTGGTGCCTTGAACTGGTTCTACCATTCTCATAACAATGTCTTTAGCATTATTACTTTGCTGATATGGACCTACTGGTTTGAGACCAACATAGGTTTCAAGTTTAATTGTGTAGGCTGTTTTCGCATCCACTAGAGCAAAGGTTTTTATCCCATATTTGCTGGGTTTATTTGGGATATATTGACAAAGAACAACGACCCATAAGGCAAGACTGCTCATCAATTGTTAGAATTCGCTTGGGGAATAGTTTTTTCGAAATTGTTAGCAAATACCTCAAATATTCTCTGTTTGCGGTCATCTTGTCAATTTCTCTACGGACATTTCGATCTTGAATGTTATCAAATCTTATGCATCTCAAAAGAAAACGAAAACGTTGTTCACTCATTATTAAGTAGCAAGATTCAATGCCATTCCCTTTGAGTTATCCCACAGCAGATGAGCATTTTTACGAGAGCATCTGAAAGAACCTATAAGGTATAACAAACCTATAAAGGCTCTTATTTCAATTTCATCTGTATTTCTTGCATCCCTTTTCCTTGCAAAATTTTTACGTACTTGCTCAATATAAATGTTGGTAGAAAAAGATACCATTGCTATAACAGTATTATCAACAAACAAATATAAAGCCTCAATTTCTGTTTTAGCTTGGCGCGCTTCACGTTTAGGTCCTGGTAAATGGGTAATAATGTTATGGGCTCGAGTTCTGACATTAGTGGGTGGTGGTATTTTTAGCCACTTACTTTCTCCGTCCTTTCCAGTATAGAAATTGGAAGAACTATATTCACTTTCTGTATTCTCATTTTCTAGTTCAATATCAGAGTTTCTTCGTTTTCTGAATATTCCTGTTCGGTATCCGTTTGGTGATCACTGTCCATCACTACACCTTCCTCATCTTTGTCACTTTCATCTTCAATATCTGGCAATCCGCTTTCTTCATCACTGTCCATTTCTTGATACCATTTTAGCCACACATCTGGGTTCTTACTAAATTCTAGTTTTCTTCTCTTTGGATATGACATATTTATTTTTCAAAGTACTTTTTACCTATCTAGTAGTAACTATGAATGGTCTCTCAAAATAGCTTAAAGTTTTTATCAAAAACACTATAAATACAATTATTACCGTTATTAAAAACACTATAAAAACAATTATTCCTTGTGAGAAAATATCCTCCGTAAAAAGTCGCGCGGGTGACACCTGTCCCCCAGTGAACTTTGCGTCAAAATACGGGCCAACGAATAGTTCGAAGCACACTAAACTTTAACCTATCGATTGACCGGTTAATACTTGAGAGGTACTAAAAGGGGTGAAGCGAAACTCATTGCCTGCGTGAAGTGGCAGTGTAATAAAGTGGAGTGGGTGACCATTGTCAACCGCGCGAAAAACGTAGGGTTAAAACTGAAGCGTTTGCCGCCATATTTTTATAGGTAGGTAGGTTTAAAGTGAGTGGGATAACACCCTTCCACCGCGACCGATCGGTCTATTGTGGCTAACACCTTTTTATATTTCTCCCACCAGGTCCAGACTCCTAATAAATCTGATGATCCTGTTGGGAGAGAGATCTTTCACCTCCCCCGGCAACAAGGTGTCATTGCCGAGCATTGCGAATCTTAGTCGTGCCAGTGCTGAGCACGAACACAGTATGTGTTCTGCCGATTCATCCCCCTCCATGCACATGCGGCATTCGGCGTCTTCCGCTAGGCCGATCTTGTGCGTGTGGTATTTTAATCTGCAGTGTCCCGTGTACAGTCCCACTAGAGTTTTAAGGTGTACCCTTTATTGCTCCAGTAGTTTGACAGTACATTGTTGGTTCGGTGGGCTTATGAAGGCCTTCAAGTGTCTGAGACCCGGAAGTCCATGCAAGTACCGAAGATTTTCTCTTTGTGTCCAAGCTGATATGAACTGCTTGGCCGTTCCATAAGATATACCGATGACCGGTTCCGACCCTGTGAATTTTGTCTCCGCCCCCCTTTTGGCAAGGAGGTCTGCGGATTCATTACCCTCTAGGCCGGTGTGTCCAGGTATCCACAGTAGTGAAACCTTATTGTTTTGACCCAGTTTGGTCAGCGCATCCTTGCAATTCCAGAGGGTTTTGAATTGCACCGGCTGGATTCAAGAGCCTTAAGAGCTGCTTGACTATCGGAGAATATTTTAATTGTCATACGTGTGCAGTGCCGATCAACCAGCGGTCTAGCACACATCTCAATAGCAAATACCTCCGCTTGAAATATGGTTGCGAGAGTGCCCTATTTTTATAGGTCCAGAGCATTTTTTGATAAACAAAAATATCGACTGTCCAAAACCTAATCCACCCTGTATATTAATCTGACCTTGCCACAATTTTACTAAGTTCTTTTAAGTAATAAATTTTTGTTAGTTCTGGTTAGTTTTATAGGTTCCAATAGAGCAAAATGTAAATTGTAGTTTACATTAAGAAAAATTCTTTTGAACAAAGTAACAAACAACAAAGCATTGTTAAAATCATTCTTTGGAACACAGTCACCTAATTATACATATACATGTAAATGTTATTGTTTAAAGAAGATAATGGGTTTTATTTTTCTTTGTATGACATCATATGGGTCTTAAAATAAATAGCCTAAATTGTTTGTTTTTACAGAGAAGTAAGTACCTCGCGTACCATGTTAAGGTCAATGAGATGAAAATGGGATACCATATTAGAATAAAATTATTATTTACGTTAAGCACAATAACAAGAATTAGTAGTAATAAATTTATCAATTTATTTTTTTAAAGTATAGAGACATATATGTAAATAATGCAAGTATTTATGAAGCCCTGTAGAAAATAGTTGATTTCAAAAAACCTTTTTTATGATAATGCTTAACACCTTGTAGTTTAGAAGTTAAGCCTTAGGACATATGTTTATATGAAGCTATTATCTGAAAATGGACCGAAGAAAACCTACTTAAATATTAGCAGGTTATTAAGAAACACTATTTTTAACACTATCTAGATGCCTTAAAAATTATACTTTAAAGCATTAGTGCTTTAAAGTAACATTTTAAAGCACTAGTGTTAAAAGTGAAATGTCAAATTTTAAAAAGTAAATAACGTCAACGTTTATTTAAATGCCAACTTCAATAATTTTTATACCGGGTGGTGCGTCGCCGAGCAGAACATAGGAAATTCGATGAAAATTTTAAGGGGGTCAATTATTGGCTCCCCTGTACATTTTACAGAAAAAATGTAGAATTACTTTTTGAAGAGACCAATCTGACAAGCCCTGGTGCCAAGTTTCAAAAAAATTTAATAAGCGAATCTTGAATTATTCAATTAAATTTAATTGCAAAATTACCAAATTTTCGGTTCAGGTAAAACCAAACAGACAACAGTAAAATGAATATTGTCTCTGACATGAGGAAAAGTGTCAATAACTCAGTGACAGTCAATATTTGAAAAAAAAAGAATAATTCATTCGACGAAAAAGTATCCATAATTAAGTGGCGTTATGCGGGAAACAGTTGTAGAGCAGTATCTGAAATGTTTTCAGTTTATTTCTCCACCAAGTTCATTCCTTCCATTTTAACTATTAAACGTATTGTCAGTAAGTTCGAGTCCAAAGGTACCGAAATAAATAATTGTAAATGTTTAACTCAGAATATCGAAAATAGAGCCGAAGAAAGAGAGAACAGAGATCTTAATATTCTACTGAGTGTGGAGGAAAACAAAATGGTTAGTACGAGGGTTCTTGGACAAGAGATAAATAAACATCATACAACGGTATTGCGCACTTTGAAAAAATACAAATATTATTCGTATAAATTCGAAAAACATCAAGAGCTGCAGGAAGGAGATGAAGAGCGAAGAATGGTATTTTGTTTTGAAATGATGGAAAGAGAAAATAACAATATGAATTTTTTAAGAAATATTTGTTTTATCGATGAATGTACATTTATCCTCAACAATATACCAAATGTTCGGAATTGCCGGTACTGGAGCCTAGAAAATAAACATAGCTTTGTTCATACTCAGACACAATATCCCCAAAAAACAAATGTATTCGTGGGAATTATCCGACACCATATTATTGGACCCTTTTTATGGACTATAACCTTTCAGCAGAAACCTATTTGGACTTATTTCAAAATCAAATTGGACCCGCCTTGGAAGAAGTTGTTCGGGAAGATCAAATGATCTGGTACCAAATGGATGGTTGCCCCGCCCATAATGAACGAATGGTTAGAGAGTACCTTGAAAATGCTTTTAACGGCAATATTATTGGTGCACGGTACCGGATACTTTGGACAGCCAGGTCACCTGATCTTTCACCGAATGACTTCTGTCTGTGGGGTCACTTAAAAAGTGTCATTTAAAAAAGTGTAAAATTTGAGAATCTAAACCAGCTACAAAACGCCATTTCGTTAGAATGTAATAAAATTGCGCATTATCAACTTAGCTACGTTAGAAATGAATTTTATGATCGGTTGGGATATTGTTTAGCTGATAATGGGGGGTTGTTTGAACATTTGATTAATTAATGTTTTTATGTAATTCTCTATTATTTTTAAAAAAGTTATTGTATTTTATTTCATTTCATTTTTCCACACCTAGTAAAATATTAAAAGTTCAGTTCTCTCTTTTTTCGGATCTATTTTCGATCTTCTGAGTTAAACATTTACAATTATTTATTGTGATGGCTTTGGACTCGAATTTACTGCCAATACGTTTAATGGTTGAAATGGACCAGATGGGAAAATAAATTAAAAATATTTCAGATACTGCTATTGGTTTAATTAAATTTTAGTATAATAAAATTATTTTTTTAATGATCGATAGTACTAATTGTTGTTAGTTAAACTTAATTGTTACATTAAATAAAAGGTTTGATAACAAAATAATGTTAACGTGTCTTTTACTTTGAATGTAATGGTTGTGAGAGTGATGAAACGAAAAAAAAAACATTCCTTGTATTCGGCTGTACGTCAGATTTGACAAAGCCTTATAACAAATTGTTTGCTGGTGGCTGGTGTCTGTTTGGTTTTACCTGAACCAAAAATTTGGTAATTTTGCAATTACATTTAATTGAATAATTCGAGATTCGCTTATTAAAATTTTTTCAAACTTGAAACGAGGGTTTGTCAGATTGGTCTCTTTAAAAAGTTATCTTATATATTTTTTTTGTAAAATGTACAGGAGCCAGTAATTAACCCCCTTAAGAGAAAAAATATTGTATCATATTTGTGTTAAAAGTACGTTTTAAGGCACTCATGTGAGTTGCAGAACTTGCTTCAGTCATTCTGCAAACTTTCACATTCATGCCTTAAAATTGTACTTTTAACACTTATATTATAAAAAACTATTAACATTTTTAGGCCGAAAAATGACGATGAGTCTAATAAACCCATTAATACTTGGTAACGTAATAGTTACCTAGACACCTATTTATTTCAAATTAAAAGTGATAACTTCTCGATAAATATATTTAAATTAGAAATTAAAATTCAGTAAAGCATTTCTTCATTGTCGTTGGCCAAATATTATTCTCTTTCCTGCGGAAGTAGGCATAATATGGGTTTTAGGTCATACCTATAGTGTGTTATGTAAAATACGTAGTATGTAAAAAGAATTTAAAAACACAATATTGCTTAACGTCCTTTGGACAAGTACTATAAATGACTTTGTTTTTAAAAGGATATCTGATGATATGAAACAAACAAACATGAAATTTAAAACAAATTTTAGAAACTGTTTGTTTTTTTATATCTTTTAATAAAGGGCTTTTCTAATGTTTTTTACTTCGATTTTTTGACATTTTTAATGTTTGCACGACAGGCAGACTCCAACAAATCGTAAAATCCATATGCATAGGATGAAGATATTTAAAGTGATTTATTATTAAGAAAATAAATAATTTTAATAACACCTTGAACTACCATTGCCTTTATTTGTTAAATGGTACACAACATTGGGTTAGTATGTACAGTGACGGCCATTAAATCTTGCGCAAAAATTTTGACTTTTCTGCCAATTTTTGTAAATGGCTCTTTTTTTACTTTTAATTTCTATAAATAAAGCAAAAGCAAAAAATATATTTATATTTTATAAAAAACTAACAAATTAATAAATGAATTAACAATTTAATAAATTTAAACAAGCATAAATATCCTTCCAAACAAATTTAATATTTTATTGCGGCCCCGTTTTTTTCTAAGACAGAGTTTAGCCTTCCAGGCATCGATGACAAAGCCCGGGCGTGTCGAATTTCCTCGTAACTTATTCCACGCCTCTAAAATTTTGTCCCTAAGTTCGTTTACATTTTGCGGCCTAAACTCATTTGCCCTATTTATTTTTTTAACTAATAAGCCCTAAACATTTTCCATAACATCTAAATCCAGACTACGTGCGGGCCACGGTAAAACCCTGATGCGCTGCTCTTCCATTCATTCATCGACTTGCCGGGCAGTAGGAACGGGACACTTATCTTGCTGAAGATAAAATTTCTGTCCGGAAATCGATCCAGTACTGAGGGAAGCATGATATTCTATAGTAGATCTATATATACCTCCGCATTGAACCTTCCTTCGATGAAATAACATACACCAAGTCCTTGTGCACTCAGTCAACTCCAAACATTTACCGAAAATCGCCCACTACTTCTGTCCTTTTGGGAATATTTTTTTATCAAATCGTGTTCCTTAAGGCCTGTATACCTTAAGTATCCCATTGTAGCACGACTGAAACACTTTTTTATCGGTGAATATTATATTTTCAAAAAAAAAACGGAGGTCCAAGTAAAATTGTAGAGCAAATCCAATGCGTTGTTCTTTATTTGCATTTGTTAAAAACGGTTTTAAGGCTGCCGTAACTGTAACTGTAACTGCAGATTTTTAAATGGTTGGTTTCTCAAAACATTAACTAAATGATTGTCTTGTTCTTGATTCGATAGTTTGGGGCGACCACTTCCAGCTCTTCTCTCAAAGGAGTGTGTTTCCTGCCATTTTTTTTAACAAAATGAATAGTATTCTTTGGGATGTTAAGCTCTTTCGCCAAATCCCTTTCTGGCCAACCTCTCTGCTCAATATAATGAATAATTAATACTTTTTGATCCAAAGTTAAGTTTGGCATTTTAAAAAATTTTTAGACACTGACAACAAGGTATTTATATTCAGTTTAAAGGTGGCATAAGCCTATTTTACGAAAGGAAAAAAGAATTGACCAAGATTTAATGGCCGTTACTGTACAGTTTTATTAATAGAAAAAGGGTACACTAAAATTGTTATAGTGTAAATCGGTTTTGATTGGTTTTGACTTAAAAATAATGTAGGGTTGACAAGCCTGTCAGTGCCAAAAATTATCAAAATGCCTCGTCATTTAACTAAAATCGAAAAAGCTCAAATAATAGGCAGAATTAAAGATGGGTGGTCAAAGGTGCAGTAGCAGATTTTACCTAAAGAAGCAAAAACTTTGGTAAAATTTTACTTTACGGACACCACGCCGATTTTCATGAATTTTTTGCATACGCGGGTTTTTTGGGGCGCTGATCACGATTCTAAAATTAGTTTTTC
>JAHBCN010020200.1:0-15389 GCA_019359885.1 Listronotus oregonensis
AAAAAGGGAGTTGGCGGTTTCTAAAACCACCGTAAATAAAATTTTAAAAGAACATTGTTGCACCCGTATCACATCCAAACAGTTCAGAAACTTTTGCCCATTGATCCTCCCCAGCGGCTCCTATTTTGTCAATTTATTCGGAACGAAAGAATTCATGATCTAAATTTTATTTTATTTTATTTTTTTTATCTTGTGACAGTCCACGAAGGCTGATGCCTAAGTACTAAGGTACCGTGGGTGTCTTGAGTGTGGTGAGAGGAGTTTGTTCACACGGAACTTAAATTTTTGGAGATTGGGAGGAGAAGGAAAAACTTCTGCGGGCAGCAGGTTCCATAGTCTTGACACTCTAGGGATGAAGGAACGAAGAAAGTGGGAAGTTCGGGGCCTCTCTAACTGAACTGTAAACGGATGCATAAAAGTTGCACTACGTGTTGCTCTGTTGGGAACCGCCAGAGAAGGAATTATACTGACCAACTCCTCTGAGCAGAAGCCGTGAAAATACCTACAGAAGAGCGACAGATCCCCTACAGCTCGACGGTGGGCAAGAAGAGGAAGCCTTTCTGTGAGCGTTGGATCATTAATAAGACGAACGGCTCTTCTTTGAATGGAGTCCAGAATTCTAAGTGTTGTAGGGCGTATTCCCAAACATGAAGAACAATATTCTAAAGGGGTCTGATTTGGGATACATACAGAGTGTACAGATTGGAAGAAGAGAAATATTTTCTGGCTCGAAGAGGAATCCAATCTTTTAAAGCTGCCGAAGCTATGGATGAAATGTGTTTGTGCCAGTTGAGGTTATTCTCAAAAGTAACGCCGCAAGATTAAACGACTCTTTGTTCTGCAGAACTTGGCCGCTCATATGTAAGGGATGAGCATTTCCAGACTTTTTCGCGACAGCGAACATGACTGTGTTTTTGAGGCATTAAACTGAACAAGTTTTTTTGGCGCCCCAATCCAAGATAAGTTTGAGGTCTTGTGAAAGAGTATCTGTTGACCTGCGCTTGTTTTCGAAATCAGGATTACACGGTGGCTTAAGAAATTGAATACTAGAGTGGAGGGTACTATCGTCAGCAAAACTATGGATGGGATTGATTGTGGAAGAGAGAAGATCGTTAATGTGCAGAAGAAACAGCGTGGGTGGAAATATTATTATTTACCGAAAAATATTATTTACCGACGAGGCGACCTTTACAAGATCAGAAGTTACCAACCTACCCATAAACATGTTTATACCGACGAAAAACCTTATGCCATTAAAGTTACCCACCAGCAACATATTTAATTTAAAATAAATGTTTGGGCAAGTATTATCGATCGACAGCTTATTGGTCCTGTAATATTACCAGACAAATTGAATGGAAATATTTACCTTAATTTTTTGCAACACACTTTGCCAATTCTTTTAAAAAATTTGCCCCTTATAATTCGGCAGGGACTGTGGTATATGCCTAATGGAGCGCCACCTTATTTTTCCGTGACTGTTGGACGATACCTTCATGACCAATAGCCTCATAGGTGGATTGGAAGAGGCGATGCACCAGTACGATGGCCACCACGTTCTCCGGACTCAAATATGTGTGATTTCTTTTTGTGGGGTGCTCTTAAAACCGAAATTTATAAGACTCCTGTGAAGACGCGCGAAGAATTATGGCAACGAATTTTAAATGCAAGCAACATAGATATATAAGCAAAGGGAGATATAACCGCTCATTCATAAATTGGCTTTTGTTATGTATTAAACATTCATAATGTGTAAGAAAAGGACTTCCGATAAAAAAGGTTCCTGCAGGCAACGTCGCAAAGCAGCGCAAAACGTGGCGGGCCACCAGTGGCGTAGTTCGTTTCCAAAAACTATTTATCTATAGAAAATTACTAAAGTATATTTTTTTATTATATTATCCAACAATATCTATTTTATGAGACTCAGTCCAAATAAAGTGCCAATACAACTTTTTTGTTCTGTTTCGAGGAACGTGCAAGTAAATAAAACTTATTGGTTCAATACAATAACTAAACTTTATTTATCACATAAAGCGACACTTCTGAAAACTGGCATTGTTAACCGTTAACCATACATAATAAAAAGCTTAAATCTGTTTTTTTAACTTTATCGCAATTGCCCGTGTTTTTATCTTCATCGCTATCCACCGATTTTTATAGATTTAATTTTATGTCATAAAAAGGTTTAACAGATCATCTGACAGCCACCCTCAAAGTCCACTAATGAGATCAAAAACGCATGTAATACCATTTTGTGTAAGTGAGAGGAGGAAATTAATAGACCAAAAAATGTTTAGTTTAGTACGAATATCAAAATATAATAGGCCTTTTCATCATGTGAAAAGCGCAAGCGCAGTCGCCATGTTGAAAAAGCGGCAATTCAAAAGTTTCGTACTGTTTAGATCGACAATGGCTGGGAATGCAGTATTATCTCCCCAATTAAATCATTTACTGGAAAAAATCGTTGATGGTGCTTCACTGATTTATAATTCAGTTGAAGCCCATAATTCTACGCAATTAAAAAGGTAGCTTAAATGTCATGGACGTCTTTAAAAAGGAAAAAAGTAAGCTAATTGAGAGGTTAGGCATCATTACTTCTTTACTATACAAAAAGTATCTATAATTTTATTCTAATTAGACCTACCACATATATACAATTGTTATATTGATTAAATTGTATTGTATTTAAATGATTTATAGCGTGTATCACTCTCACATACTCCATAACAACACCGCTTCTTCGTTCCTTTTCGTACAGATATCATTATAATAATCGATTAAAAAAACCTATTTGCTAATTAAGGCATTTTTTTCTTTATTTTCGTATTTCTTTTCTTCAATAACTATACTTTCTTTAGTATTTTTTTATTTTAATTATGTGTTTACAGGCCCTTTAACATGCTTGTTTACCCAAAACAGTACGAAAAAAATGGCTGATACTGACGCATGCGCACGAAAAAAATGTGATGAAAAGGCCTATTGGGAGTTTTTAGAAAAAATAAAATTTGGGATTTGGATTTAAATAAAAAAAATATTTTTAGGACCCTTTCTTGTGACTAAATTTTATTTTTCTAAACTAAATAGGTATTTTTAACTTTTATGTTTTTAATGTTTTTTGATTACGAGAAAAGGAAAAAGGTGAGAAAAAATATCACTGTTTTTTGCATATAATTTATTGTATTCAATAACAATATTAAAGTATTCTTAACTGTTCCAAGAATATTTAACTAACTATTCATTTCTATTTGTGATAATATCACAAGAATCAAAATAATCTGAAAGATTTTGACAATTTGTGGTAACTGCATATTTTTTTCAAATCCAAGTAGGGAAAACCATTTTTTTTCTCTCCGAGTCAACAGGAAACCTTAAAACAAATTTTATTATTGAAATCGTTAATATGCTATATTAATCTAATAAAAAAGTTTATAACAAAAACTATACCTTGATGGTTACTTTCAATCGATTATAAAATAATTAAACAATTTTTTCGTTAGTTATATAATCAACTTTTATGCTAAAATAAGTAAACAATCGTTGTTAATCTGCACAAAAATATAACATAAAAGGTATTAACAACAAAATGTTTTTGTTCGCCATGGTATTGCACGTCAATGGTGAAGTTTTATAAAAGAACTGTTTAAACTTACCTGTGAAACGAAAGATTTTATTACGAGAATCCAGTTTTCCACAAACCTGGCACTTCACAACCATTTTTAGTCTGTTTATTAAAAATAATACATAAAATATTAAGAAAATCCTCCTATAACCGCACTTTAAAAACAAAATCTCTCTCTGAGCTAGTTTAAACGAAATGCAACACCGCCTTACAACACAAGTAAAAATTTACTACTAGCTGACCGACGACCTTCGTGACCCTAGTACAAATTATGAATAAACTACAAAAAGCAGTGTTGCCCTCTTGACCATTAATATTCCGTTATGATTTTTTTGAGAATAATATTAATAAAGCAAAATAAAAATTAACCAAAAAACATATTTCTTCGTCTATAAGTTATTGCATAACGACATGTTATATCTCTTTAGAATTTGAAAAGAAAATATTAATAAACAATATCTAAAAATTCGCCAATAAAGGAATCGGCAGGGTGCATGTTATAAGCGTTTAATCAAGTGTCTAGAGAGGTAGACACTATTTCAATGTTTGATTGCTTTTAATTGTAAACAGTTTTATCTCTCTTTGCTTATATATCTATGGCAAGCAACCATCTTAATATCGAGACATTAAATAAAGTTTAAGTTCATTTTTTAAGATGTGTAAATAAGTGTATTCAACAAAATGGTGGTCATTTTGCACATTTGCTTAATTAATGTGTTGTTTTAACCGAGTTTTTTTATTTTTTAATAAAATATTATGCCTCAGCACGTAATTGAAAATGATTTTTTCTGGCATAACCACTTATCCTAGCAAAATTTTGCAAGAAATAAAAAATCTTCCAAATAAATTGTTTTATCAGAAAAAAGTATAGTACTAATTGAAGCAATTTTGGATATAGGTAAGTTCGCTTTAATAGCTTTATTTTGACGCCCGGAGTCTGTCATCAAACGTTGTGCACGTATTTTCCGAACACCCTGTATATCAAAAATTACTTAAAGAAAGATAAATAAACTATATATTTAAATATAGGTTGTTCCATTGAAAAAAAAATCACTCCTTTCGTCACCACGCTCAAACAAAAATTCTGATAAAATTTTAAAAAATGTTTCCAAATGCCCAAAGAAAATATACACCAACTGGTTATCTTGAAATTTTTTTAAATTAGTTTTTAAGCGAAAAGGTAGTGGATATTCACATTATACCGAATCACCCTGTACATATGTTGTAAATTGTTAAAAAAAATTAATTAGTAACTTATAATAGAATAAATCTAAGGTTAAATTATAAATGTTAGAGATCGAACGCTGTAAGAACAACACCGATACGTCACGGTCTCATATGGCAAACCAAGGAAGTTTAAAGGTGTATGGAAGCCCAATACTGTAGAACAAAATTGTCCAGGCGTGCAGGGCAGCGGGAATAGGGGGGTTGGCCCCGCGGAATTTGCGCAATGAATAGTAGGTCAGGGCCGGATTTCCATAATTCTTTGTTACTATCTATAAAATTGACATCATCAAATGTCAAATTCCAACATTCACTTTTTTTAATTTTTGCACAAAATTGTTGGTTATTAAAGGATACTACTATAGAATATTTAAAATTATTGTGTAATATTAGATTTTATATCATCTGATATAATATGGAAAGAATAGATGGCGCCACTTTACTGCCTTCTATTTAAATGGTCGATATTTTTGGAAGTTTTGTATTTTTACCAAAAATCTTTGTAAATAAATAAAAACACGATTTTTAAAATAAATTTCAAACATTGTATGATAGTATTATGTACTTATCACCAATTTTGTGATAAAGAAGGGCAAGATAGTGTAAATGAGTTTAATCTAATCCTAAGATTTTGGTTGTACATTAAAAAGTGAAAATTTTTATAACTGCTTTTTAGGCATATACTTTTCACTAATAACAAACATTCATGAGACAGAATAACAGTAGGTAAAAATGTTTAGTAACCTTTGGTACCTGAGTATCCATTGTAACAGTATCCGTTAAATATTATGTGTGTACAGTATGTCGAGCTTAAAAAGTTGATAATGCAAGATTAAGAAAAAATCTAATTTATTTTTAAACAAATGGTATTGTCTCGAAAGTTGCCTCCTCTCCGATTTTGATCAAATTTGGTATACAGGGGTTTTTGGGGCGCTGATTACAAATCTGAAAAATATCTTTCCGGCAACGTTTCGTTTCGAGATATTCATCATCAAAGTTGAAAATTAAACTAACCTCATTTTCACTATATTCTCCTTCTTTTTGTACACAATTCTTGATTTTTACACTAAAGTGGCACACGATATTTTATAAACACCTTTTAAAACCTTGTATTTTTATTTATTTTACATCTTTTTTCCATTAAATTGCGAACTTTTAAGTTCAAAGGCAGCAACCATGTTTGCTTAAAAAATAAAAGTGTAAAAAAGGTGTAAAATAAACATAAAAAATTTTTTTAAAAGGTGTTTGTGAAATATTGTGTGCCAATTTAGTGTAAAAATCAAGAATTTTGTGCAAAAAAAGGAGAATAGTGTAAATAAGGTTAGTTTGATTTTCAATTTTGATGATGAATATCTCGAAAACAAACATTGCCGAATTTTTTTTAGATTTGTAATCAGCGCCCCAAAAACCGTACCAAAATTGTACTTCCTTTCATTCAATTAGAGGGACCTGTATATATTAAAATTTGCCTGGTCTGCCCAGTAATCAATAATTTTGATCCTTTAAGAGAGTGTACTAAATTATTAAATGAAATAAAAGTACCTAAATGTAAACCTTATTTCTTTTTAATAATCCACAGAAATACACAAACATTGTGGAAATCATCTAAAAGATAGTTAAGATTGCCTTACTTTTCTCACTAATATTTCCTATGAAATTTTCATTTTCTATTATTCATAATTGATATATTATTATTTATTCGGTTACCTAACGTTACGTCTTATAAGAAGCACCTAATTTAAATATAAAAATACTTACCTAAAGTTAAAAAGACGGGTATGTTACCCTTGAATTTGCAAGACAAAACCATACAACCTCTAGTCATTTTGTTACGATATTATAAGTAACAAACAATAAACACAAAATTATAGTCACAATTTAATAAACACTAATCACTAAAATAAGAAGGTTTTGATCAATCCAAAAAACGGTACTCCGGCTCTCATAAAATTATAATGTGTTGGCTAACTTCACACTGATTTATCAGTGTGTAAGTAGAGCAACACATTAAATATTTCGTGGAATTTTGTTATTGCGCAGAATCGGCGGGCCAACTCTGACAGTTATTTTCATACTGGGCTGGACATTTTTTGATCGAATGGGCCATAGCATTGGGCTTCCATACACCTTTAAACTTCCTTGTGGCAAACCCGTATAAAACCGTGACGTATCGGTGTTATTCTAACAGCGTTCGATCTCTATTTTATTTATAAAGTCAAAGTCAACAATTTCCAGTTTAATTGTAGTCGCTATGGCAACGATACAAAATACAATTTTTTAAATGGTTTGAAAAATACTGGTGTAAAAGTTTCTTACCAAAAACCATTCGTATTTTTGTTTGATTTCGAATACTTGCTTTTGGAAATTTAACTAACGAATCCCAGCTAAAATTATGTCCATAATCGGTTGATTGGTTGGTTATTATTTTATAAGTGTTTTTCATGTGGAAAAAGCCTCTTAGAAAATGTTACGTTCCAATAAGAATTCTAATAGGTCTTTCTGGATCGAAAAATAGAAATTCTATCATAATTTAAGTGATAAATTCCCATAAAAAAACATTATGAATTCATCAGTACTCTCTTGAGCAAAACAATAAGTCGGAACTGCCGATACTTTATTTTACTTTTATTTTCCTTTTCTGATCATAATTCCATGGAAAACTATATAAAAAAGATGTTTAATTTACTAATACAACCTCATTCACTCTAACGGTAAATTCTAGTATTGCAATTTTGGATCACAATTAACTGGAAATACTGATACAATCCAATTTGTCGTTCCTGTACCAGATAAAATCCAATTAATCTATTATAGTACAGGAAATGAGGCATTTTGGCTTTGATTTTTTTTGTCCTGCATGGATTTACTTGAAATTTTCACAGAAGGTAGGAAATAGCCCAAGGATCAAAGTTTATATCGTGCCAAGGTGTGCTTTTTGCCACCCCATCTTGGGGGTGGAATTTTTTATTACATTTTAACTACAGAAATCGATAAAAAAGAGAATTTTTGGTAAAAAATGTTTTATACCTTTTTTTCGTAAAACCAATATTTTTCGAGTTATTCGCGATTGAAAGTTAACGTTTTTCGACGAAACAATCGACGTTTTTGGGTTTTTCAGGAATAACTCTAAAAATATTCATTTAATTAAAAAAACTGTAAAGAGCAAAATTGAAGCTTAAAAAAAACTAGAAAAAAATGCTAAATTTAAAAGATTTAAAGTCAAATAGCGGGAAAACTTTGCATTTTCAAGGAAAACATATAAAGTATTTTTTAAAGTATATAATAAGACCTTTTTTTAAACAAAAAAAGAGTTTTTAGCATAAAAATTGAGCGAGTTATGATAAAAATAAGGTCGGTCCCTACTTTTTTCTACAAAAAGATCATTAAAAACAACCCCCTAATTCCCCTCTTAATTAAAATAGATCTGTACCCTTCTGCGATTTTTTTATATATGTATTATTAATACATTCTAGAAGTTACACCAAATTAAAATGCTTAATTTTAGAAAAATTGGAGCTTAAAGTGAAAAACGATTTTCCGCAATTTCGTAAAAATAGCCATTTTCTTCAAAATACCTTCAACAATACTGGAGATACGAAAAAGTGCTGGAGTACCGAATTATAGCTTTTTTGATAACAAAGACTTTTCATTACATAGATTTTGCTGTACAAGAAATATTTGGCTAGATATGGCCGTTTACAGCCTCTATTTACGAGCGAGCACCACCTTATTATAGCCCTTTAAACTTATCCCATTTTAAAATTAAGAGATAAAAAAGGATTTAATTTACATAGCCTTGTAGCTCTTTCAAAACCCTACAAAATTATTTTTGAAAAAATGTTTTACCATTAAAACTAAAGGAGCTATGTTTAAAAAACTAATCAACTTTTTTTTCCAAAAATTCGAATAGCCCACTTCGGGGCATAATATTCTATAAAACCGGTATACTTTATACTTTTACCGGTATAATTTTTGTAGGTAATTCTACTTTCTTTTCCTATTTATATCTATTACCAATATAATAGAATATAGAATATTATAAGAATTATTGCAATGTTGTAAGGGGTGATTTTCAACGATTGAAAATTTGCAAAAGAACGAAATTGGTATTATTTTAGGCACTAATATTTTTAATTATTAAATCTGTCAAGGTATTAATTTTTTGGGGATATATTTTTTTAATTTAGCTATAATAAGGGTTGATTTATAAGGGTCGAAAAGTTGCGAAATAAAATAAGTACATATTTTAAGCAACAGCATTCTTAAATTAAATCACTATTGTAAATTAATACTTTTTTAGGGTAAATATATTTTTTTCCCTTTAAGCTCTAACAAGGGGTTTAAATTTTTTGGGGGGTTTTTTAATATTTTAAAATTGTATTCAAAGCATAAAACAATCGATTCAACTAATCCAGGGGTCTCCAAACTTTCCAGCCTTAGGGCCATACTGATTACTCAGTAAGTTCCGAGGCCAAAACCATATTATCATTGTTGCCGGTGGTAAGAAGTGAAATAGTCCACTGATGAAAAAAAAGTCCAAAAAAAAAGTACACAACGTTTAAAAAAAAGGCTGCAAATCGGATTTAAAGTCCGCAAAACGGCAACACTCCCTTATTATTAATTTTCCTGTCATTATCTGTAATTTCAGATTAGCCCGTAGAGTACGAGCCATGGGAGTAACGTGACACGACATCTGGTGGACACAAGCGGAAATAGGTAGTACCTTCTATCGCTAACAGATGGCGCTAATAGCACGTACGAATAATCTCGTTGGTTCGGGGAAAAGTTTTTTGGTGTTTTCCCACTCACTTCTAGATGGCAGTAATTGGAATATAAAAGGGAAGGCTAGTGGCGCAACCAAAGTCAGATCCTATGACACTGTTGTTAAATAAAATATTCATACCTCCTTAAAACGTGTTTGTGCGTGTTTAAGTTTAAGACATTTTTTATAACAGTATTTTGATTTGAATTGTTGCTTTTGTGTTGAATTAGTAGTAGGGAAAAAAGGGCGAAAAATTGATATGAATGCAAAAAAATTAAAAAAGATCAGTGGAACATTCAGTATTTCGTAATTGGGTCCAGTAACAAGGCGCTATGTTTGATTTGCAAAAAAAAAGCATAGCCGTTCCCCAAGAATATAACATTAAACGTCATTATGAAACAAAACTTTTTCAAAATTACTCAAAATATACGGAAGTTTGCGAACAGAAAAATTCGAAGCTATGCAGCGCGGTTAAATACCCAGCAAATCTTCTTTTTAAAAAACTCAAAACTGAACAGAGGCTGCAACTCGTGCCAGCTTTCGTGTGGCCCCTTAAAATTTTCAAAACGTGGAAAACCATTCACCGATGGAGAAATGATCAAAGAATGCATAATTGCAGTAGCCGAAGAAATGTGCCCTGAAAAGGTAAATTTATGTGTCAGTATGTCAGCAAACACTGTGGCTCGAAGGGCAGAAAACATCGCTGAAAATATATTCCTCAACTGTTCGACAAAAAGGGAAAATTTTTTGGTGGTTTTCTTTGGCCTTGGATGAGTCAACGGATGTGTCAGATCTGCTCAGGTGTTGATTTATATTCGAGGGTAGATAAAAGCTATGAAGTGCCGAAGAACTTCTTGATATGTATAGTATTCATGGCACAACTACTGGTACAGATATTTTTAAAAAAGTTAAATGGCCTTAATCAAAAGAACCTTCGTGGAAAAACTTGAAATGTATTACAATGATGGAGGCAAAAACATGAGTGGGAAAGATAAAGGGTGGTCGCTCTTGTGTAAAGGATGTAGAAAATGACGGTGGTTCAAAACCATTAGTCTTACATTATCTCGAACTTTGATGCCATTGCGAATCAAATTAAGATTTTAGAATCCTTTTGATACTGACATTGAAGCCCTACCCCGGGAAATTCAAATGGAAATGATTGATCTACAATGCAGTGATATAATTAAGAACAAATATCAAAACTCATCTTTGTTGGAATTTTATAAGAGTCTTCCACAAACAATTTGATAATTTGCATAAATTTCTCGTGGTCTGTTTTCTGTTTTTGGTACTACTTATTTTTGAGAAAACCTTCTCCAAAAGAATTTAAAAAATTTTCAGATCGAAATTAACTGATGAGCATCTTAAATATCTTTTATTAATTGGTACAAGTAAATTAGTCACAACTACAAACTATTGTCAGTGGAAAATCTCAATTACATAAATCTTTAGTATTTCATTGTCGTTATGTTTGTTATAAGTTATGGATTTTTAAAATTATAAAATTTGTTGGATTCATTTCAATAATTTGTTATTATTATACTGGTTAAATTTTCTGCATATTTACATGTCTTTACTCATTACAATTCCGTGTTTCTTTTCCAATTATCACAAAAACAATAACAAAAGCCTACAAAATGTTATGAGTTAGCGGGTTAGCCCATACCATATTAATGAGATGTCATATTAATTTATTCAACATAAAATTGAAACTTAGTAAACTAAATTTAATTTGCTATAAAAATTATTTGTTCTCTAAAAGGAGTTTTCAAGTATACCAGCTCTCCCGGGCCGGACAAAATCTGTCCGCGGGCCGGATTGGCCCTCGGGCCTAGTTTGAACCCTGAACTAATCCTCAACTCACCCATCTTAAGGTTTAAAATGTTATTCTATAAGTTTTGACAATTAAGGGGTTTTCACCCTTTAAAAACAAACAGCGCATCACCTGAAAAGGTTTAAGTGAGGGTTAGAAGCGCCTAATTCCAAATTTTTTTGCAAATGGATGCAGAACAAAAAAATTGCGAGGTTTTGCCAATTTTTAGCTTCATTTCCGGGACTAATTATGTGTCATCAAATCGTTTTAATTTGTCAATTTTTTTGTAAATCTTATAAGGCTTAGTTATTTAAAGGTTGATTTATGGTAGTTAAATATTTATTATACCGGAAACTTATTATATATTTTTTCTACAATAAAAGCGTTATTAAATAATTTTAAAATGAAAAAAACATTTTTTTTTGTAATTAAGGGCGATTTTTAAGGGTTGAAACATTACAAATATAATGTTACATATAACTCACAACATAAAAATAGATTTATTCTACATATTTTGCTATAATTTTACTTTACATAAGGTCTATTTTTATGGTCTTTAAAATTGTTTAGCATAAGGGGTGGTTTTTACCTTTTAAAAATAAAAAGCACACTCTAAGCATATATAAACTTTGATCTAGAGGGTGAAAGCAATTTTGAATCTGTACAAAAAAATCCGGAGGTCAAACACCTTTTTTCTCCTCATCCACTGTACTATTTTTTTTTTGTTAATCTGTAAGTATCCGAAATTGCTGTTTCAAAAACACAATAGTTTATCATAACTTCCAATCAAACATCGTATTTCATTTGGATCTATCAGGCTTTTTCCATAGGGTTTGGTGGGATTATTTTTAAATCAATACTTACTATGCAATTGCAAATTTTAGTGTTTCCCATTAAAGTAAAAAGTTTTATTAAACATGTCTTCGCCGAAAAATATTAACCACTAACAAAATTTCGTCGATATTGCTCCCGCATAATTGGATTATACGATGTAACTTCCAAGGTTTTAGGCAAGTAGATGGCAGGATCCACCTTATTACTATATTAATTAAATAATTAAATTTTAGCTCAACGACGACTAAAATTCTTTGCAATTTGTATTTAATTAGGCGAAATCAAAAGTGGGTACGAAATAAATTAGGGACCTACAATTTTTTTTTGAGGTGGGTGCTAGCTGCCAAGAAAAATACTTACCAAATAAAAAAAAAGAAAAACAAAGGTTGTTAAGTGAAATGTGTTTCCTAGTCCTTAGTCTAGTTAAGAAGAGTGTTTTTGCGAAAAATAGTAAACAGGCTTTGAAAAAAATGTAAAGATTTATTCTGCTAAAAAAAATTGCAATTGTTATTAACCAAAAACCAAATAAAAAAAACCATTTCGATGTTTGATGATAACTTAAAAACCGTAAGAGATAGCGAATATTGCAAAAAATATCTTTAAAGGAAAAAAAACTACCTCCATTATTTATAATTTTAATTTAAAATAATTATTTTTAAGATATTAAACATTAATCGAAAACTTAAAAAATATGTTATATTAAGAACACTTTAAAGAATTCATTCCCGATAAAAAATTAATTTAAAGTAATTTTTTTAACACGTTAGACAATTGGTAATTAACAATTTTTTTTCAAAATTCGTCTTCATTGTACATTAAAAAAATGTTTAAATAATTGTATAAATTTTTCGATTCGTGAAGACCTTGTGACCAGGTGCCTAACAACATGCCTATTAGAAAGTTGTAAAATTCCGAGTAGTTCCGGAGATATCCGGAAAAAAACGTAATTTGCCGATTTCATTTTTATTTTTTTCTGACGTTATTTAAAGAGATATGGAAAAACAAAGGCACTTTTTGGCCACTTTTTAAGCTCTACAAAACAGCGTTGAGAGATTTTCCTACGACGTTTCGTTTTTTTTACCATCTAACTTTATTTTTAAATACGGTACTCAATTTTTTATTGCATTTTTTGAAGCAGTTATAATCCCAATTACAATGATGTATAACACTAAATTTTTCTTTAAATAAACATATTTTCCATAAGGGACAATGAGTAAGACGGAACCACATCATTTCTTATAGGGGCGTTCCATATACGTTAATAAATATTAAGTGTTATACATTTTTGTAATTGAGATAATAAGGGGTTCAAAAAAATTAAAAAAAACCCAGGTCCGTACTTAAAAAATTAAGTTGATAATTTCACGAAATCAAAACGTCGTCGGAAAATCTCTCAACCTGTTTTGCTACAACAAAAAGTGGCCAAAAAGTGTTTTTGTTTCATATCCCAAATAACGAAAAAATAAAAAGAAATCGGCAAATTTTGTTTTTTCGGTATCTCAAACTCGGAATTTTAACTTTCAAAGTGGAATGGTTATTGCAAATATAACTTTCCTTTAAGAGTTTGTATCTCTTACGGTTTACGAGATCCCCATGCAAACCTCAATTTGTAACACTCTGTATATATATATATACATAAAAAATATATATATATATATATATATATATATATATATATATATATATATATATATATATATATATATATATATATATATATATATATATATATATATAAATATATTTATACTTAACAAGATCACGCCCTTAAAGTTTAATAAATTTAATTTGTTTATAATAATTTTATAACTTTGACAATATTACTCTGATTTTAATTTTTTCTCAAAGCTATAAAATTATAAACAAAGGACTAAAATTTGTAAAACTTTTATGGCGTGATCTTGTTAAGGATGGGGAATGATTTCTTGGGAGTGTTCTGAATACATTTTTTAAAAGTTTTCAATTAACATTTATTACCTTAAAAAAAATATTTGTTGTGACGTATTCGCTTTTGACTCCAAGCGCGAAACCAAACATGTCGCGCGGAAGCCCATTTTCAGAGTTAAATTAAAATTATAAATAATGAAGATAGAGTTCCGGGAGTTGGGCCTTCTTTTGGAAATTTTTTCCTCTTCAAGAATCTTTTTTACAATTTTCGCTATCTCTTATGGTTTTTGAGTTATCATCAATGGCTTTTTTTTTCGTTTTTTGTTAATAAGAATTGCAATTTTTATTGGCAGAAAAAATCCTCAAAACGACTTTCTCAGATTTGCATTCTGCGTCGAATGAGCGATCGCTCATATTTTTTAAAGCCTTTTAATAATAATATTAATAATAGCTTTATTGCCCAACAAGTACCCATTTACGGAGCAATGTAAATAAAAAATAAAAATATGAACTTATAAAACATAAACAATACAATAAATAAACATAAAAATAATTTGGTAACACATACAAAATACAATCAAAATAACTCTAACTGACCACATTTGGTTCCTCGTTTTAATTCATTAAGAGTATAATTAAAAATATAACACCATTTGAAATTCTTTTAAAACTGGAACACATAAAATTAATCGGCGATTTTACCATAACATTAGTTCGAGCTCTTTCACACATAAATGTAACATAATTTCTAGTATTTAGTCTAGGAACAAAGCTATTTATCTGATTCAGCAGCTCAGGACAAAACAAAAATATTATGGAGGCACTCATCCTCCGCTGTTCTAAGCTTTTAAAACTATATTTTTGAAATAAAACACGGTAATTTGAACCACGCTCTGGATAAACACCTTCTACCTTAAAATTTAAATATTTTAGAAACCTTTTCTTGACTGCACCTAATAATATCCGCTTCAGTTATTGGCTGTAGAACTGAAATATGCTCATTAATAACATTTCCCATATTCTGAGAGACACCGCCAGGTCTATCTCGGGTATACACACTCCTAAAAAAATCCCCAAAACCATCAACTATATCCTGGGGTTCACCGAGGCGCCTATCCTCGAGATACATCTTACCCGGAATCCTCGAACTTTTACCTTTGGCATTAACATAAGACCAAAATCTCTTTGAATCATTGACAATTGAAGACTGTATATTTGTAATATATAAATTATAAGCAATCTTATTTGTT
>JAHBCN010020201.1:0-15322 GCA_019359885.1 Listronotus oregonensis
GGTATCCATGGGCCCGACGATTTTGTAGTATTAAGAGAAGAAAGAATACGCTTGATCTGTTTAACTTTAAAAATTATATCGGACATTTTATAGTAACAGGGACAATTTGGGAAAGGGGGAAGATTAGTAGGAGGATCAAGCGTAGAATTGGCAGCAAATTGTTTGGCAAATAGTTCCTTTTCCTTTGGAGGTGGCAATTCCATTTCAGAGATTAGGGGGGGAAAAAGAATTTGTGAAAAAGTTCTGACTAAAAATTTTTTTGCAAAGGACGAAAGCTTTACTGCCATTTGAGAAAAGAGAACTTTATTTTTTATTCGATTGTTAAAATGGTCTTTTGCTTCTGAGATGGTCTGATTTACTGATTTCTCGCTTCGATGCTAGCCTGTCGATTTTCGGGACTGGGGTTTGAAGAAAATTTTTGTGGGCTTAAATTTTAAAAGTTGGCTTTGTCACAGGATTTAAAAACCACGTTTGTATTTGAAGTTATGGGGTTTTTTTAGTGGGGGGGGAATATAGGTCTCAATGCCTAGTTGAATTGTTTCGGTAATTTGTTTACAAATTTCGGAAGGATCGAAATGAAAAGCAGGTAGGATCCCAAGGGTAGCTGGCAAAGAAATCCCCAGACCACCCCAGTCGGCCGAATTGTAGTGCCAGACGGTTCGTGGCGGATGCCAGTTGCCTCAAAATTGTGGAGTATGATACGGTGACCAAACCATGGTCAATTATGTGGGGGAACCCTAGGAAAGTGGGTAGGTTCCACAATTAGATTGTGAGCGAGTTGCTGATTGGGAAATTTTCTCCTGCTCTGCCTTGTGTATGGGTTTTGTGGATCCTACCCAAACCCCCTTATTATGAACATTAAAACCCCCGAGAACGATTACTTCGGTCAATGGAAACTGGGAAATAATATTGTCGATTTTATTAAAAGGAAATCAAAAACTCGTTGTAGGTTGTCGGACGGGGACCGGTATATGCAGATAAATTTGGTGAAGATCAAAAAGAAAGTTTAAGCCAAAGAATATCAGGCCTCCCCGTTCCCCGGGGTTAGAAACCCTAGCACAAGCCGGTCGTTGCGAACGTAAGCACAAACGCCGCCATGGGGTCATAAGATGAAATGAGTTCAAAACCGGGGAAAAGGAGGTGATTGGTTGCTGTTTTGGGACTTACAGGGGTTTCGGTGAGAAATAATATGTGGGGTTTGGAGGATTGAAGATAATGGTGACAGAGTTTACGTTGGAGTTAAGCCCACATATATTTGTAAGGATATTGACTTTCGATGGTGGCCCCCAAATCCCCCTCGCCCGGAGAACCGAAGGGAAGGGTATTTTACCCCCGGATAATTTTACGTTCGGGTGTCCATCTCATTATTTCCAAATTTTAGTAGAGTGGAAAAAAAAAAAAAAAAAAAAAAAAAAAGAAAAAGGAAGAAGGAAAACTAAAAGAGGAAAAAAAAGAGGAAGAAGGAAAACTGACTCACCCCCCAAAACCCGGCCCCAGACTTCACGAGTCCTTTAAAGGGCAAGTGGGGTGCTACCGCCTCAGGCGAGGAAAGCTCCTCTACCACCTCCTAAAAAATCCTACAAAAATTATGTATTCTTACAAGATTTTTAATTTAAGTTATATAACTTTTTTGTATAAATTCAATACTTTTGGAGAAATAATAAAAAAAAATTAAGACTATTTTAATTTATAGCTCAACTTTTTTAATTTAATATTTCTCTAAACAAAAATTTTTGCAAAATGAAAAAAAAATAATCTTAATTTTTAATTATAAATAAATCACCACATTCAATTAATGATTATCTCTATAATGACGTCCCATCAATTTATTTATAAAATATTATACACTTTTTTATCTTTAAAATAGGTACTATTATACAAAACCTTGTATATACTAATTCACTTGCCTTAGTGACCAATCTACTATGTCGAGAATTTAATTATAAATATTCAGTTATGTTTTTCGTTCGGGTATATCTTTGCTTTTTAAGTTACTTCTTCCCATGCTAAAATAAATAATGCAATCTTTTTAAAAATATCTTGTTTTATTTTAAACTTTTATTTTTGTCAGCAATTCTTTAAAACAGTCAAATTGCTTAAATTCATTGCTATTTATTAACTTAAAAGTACTTCTTAAATTTGTATAATTTAATTTTTCTGTATTATATTTATGTTACCTTGAATATTCTGCAGTTATTTAAAATCCCAAAATGTGCTCAGTTATTTTGGCTTAATTTGTTATATTATATTATATTATATTATATTATATTATATTATATTATATTATATTATATTATATTATATTATATTATATTATATTTTTTTTTTTATTTTAAATTTATTTAAAATTTAAATTTTTTAAAAAATTTTTTAAATTTTTTAATTTTAAAAATTTTTTTTTAAAAATTTTTTTTTTCCCCTTATTTTTTATTTTCCCGAGCACTTTGTTAAAAAATTAAATATAAAAATTTTTAATATTATTTACTATTTAAATATACTTAATACTTAGCAAATCATTAGTTTTAGCGGCTTACCCTGTAGGTTTAGAGTTTTGGTGCAATGATAAAAATTTCTTCTTCTGAGGTCCTTAATAACATATTAAAATTTGGTTTAATTTCGCCGGTCGCCACAAACCCATTTAAAGTGTGCATGGTCCTTTTTTTTCTTCCAATGGGTTTGTTTATGTAGAAACAGGACCAGACGATACTCTTGTAAGTTTTGATGTGGAAAGGCTGTATACACACGTACCAGTAGAAGAATCGTTAAACATTATCCGAGCCAAGCTTAAAGAAGTTAAAACACTGGTGGAACGCACCACTCTGCCACTGGATGGAGTGATGAAGTTGTTGGAGCATTACCTTTGTAGTTCCTAATTTCGGAGAAGAAAAGAAAAGGAAAGATAAGTACTACGAGCAGGATGATGGACTTTCCATGGGTTCATCGCTCTCCCCAGAGGTAGCAAATATTTATATGGAATGGTTTCAGAAACACGCAAATAAAACTGCACTTATCAAACCAAAAGTTTGGTTACGATATGTTGACAATACTTTTATTGTATGGACAGGAAATGACGAAGAACTTAAGGTTTCCTAAAATATTAAAATTGCCTCCGACCTTGTATCAAATTCACAATGGAGAAAAAGCAAGATACGTTACTACCTTTTCTCGACGTTCCAGTCAAACGAAATAATGGACATATACAAACCTCGGTATACAGAAAACCTACCCATACTGGACAAGGACAACACCAGAATTCTAATCAGTCCAACTAAACGAAACAGGGGGTCATTCGTACTTTATATACCCGCGCAGTGACTTTATATAACAGTATAAAATTTCTGCAAGAGGAAATAAATAACATAACTAGGGATCTTAAGCAGAACGGATACAGTGAGAGACTGGGAAAGGAAACAATTAAAAAACATCAAAATAAGACAAAAACTCTTACTTGAACGAGACTCCACATGACCAAATATTTATGACAATTCCACATATTAAAAAAAGAAAAAGATCCGTAGAATCGCAAATAAGTAAAATATTAAAACGGCATTTAAATCCCAAACCACTCTAAGAAGCATTTTTACTAAGACGAGGCCAGACAACAATGTTTCAAATGATGACTGTATCTACCAAATTTCCTGTAAATGAGGTAAAGTAAACATCGGGAAAACGAAAAGATAAAGTTAGAGTTAAAGAACACAAAAAATATATGGAAGAAGGTGAAGGTCGAAGTCAGGTATTGCCGAACACGCTTGGTCAAAACAACACCACATAGAATGGTCGGAAGCAGAAATTATTTATAAAGAAACCCACCGGAAGAAAAAAAATTTAAAAAGCTATAATTATTGCAAACAACCAAAATGTATTTAGCAATCCTAGTACTGATATACCGAATATCTGGCAGCCGTTGCTGAACCGTGAAAAATCAGTCAAGCTTCGCTGAACAACGGATAGCATATAAGTCGTAGCTTTTAAGAAGAGTTTTTAGTTATCACTTAAAAACGGTTGAAGATCACTAACCGAAACGTTGTGTATTAAATAACAAATAAAGACAATGGAAGTCCGAGATTTTGGTGTTATTGAAACCTTTTATATGGCGAGTTGGTGTAGTGGCAGCATACCAGCCTCTTAGCCGTGAAGACCCGGGTTCGATCCCCGCACTGTCCTTTGGACTTTTTCATAGCTTGTCACCTGACAGAAGGCAATGGCAAACCACTGTGTAGTATTTCTGCCTAGTAAAACCTCAACATTGCTTCGAGGACTTAAGCCGTGGTCCCCATATCTGTGTCTAGTTGGTACGCAACACAGATATGTGCGGAAGCCCTACACTCAAAATAGAGTATGGCACCGCAAGAAGAAGAAACCTTTTATACTGTTCGGAAATATATAGAGGAAATTCCTTTTCCGCTGAGCATTTTGGGGTAAAATTATTTTAAACGTCAAAAAGGGGAAACGGACTTTTATATCGGAAAGGGGAGGACTTTAAAACCCAAAACGCTGCAGTGAACCCCCACCCCCCTTAAACCAACCAAGCAACCAACGAACAAGAACAATTAACTAAAAGGGGCCATGTTTGCTGAAAAACATTTTTTATAACCTTTTTAAAAAAAAAACTTAGATAAAAACAGCAATAAGTGTTTTTATAAAAATTAATTTACCAAAAATCTTGCTTGTTAAAAAAAAAGTTTTTAAAAGGTTTTTAAGGTTTTAAATAATAACCCAATAAACTCGTGTTACAAATTCTACATAAAAGAACTCTGCTCCCAGAATAATTTATATACATCGGCTCAATATAAAGGCGTTGTGTTAGAAGTTGAAAGGTTTTTCATTTCCATATAAAACAGATTGGTGGGAATAGAAACTCCTAAACTTGCTAGCTCCTACGTATATTTTATACCTTTTTAGCTTTAAAATTAATTTTTTTTTGTTATTGAGATAACAATCGGCAATATGAATAAAGTAAATTTTCCATACATTACAGGTTTTCATTCGGGGAGATAAAATAAGTGGGAGTGATGATTACTCCTACAAAATTTATATAAGAGCACATTTATTATTAAAAAGCTGACGTTCTCTTGTTAAAAATTGTTTTTTCGTATACCAGTGCCTATTATTACACCTATTAAAAATACCACTACAACTTAAAGGGTGTCTAACGAGCGCCGGATTTAAATTTGCTGCCATTTTGTTTGTGCGGTAATTCAATGTTTATTTTGACAGTTGTCATGTACATACCACGCGATTAAAAGTTATGGAGCACTATTCAAAGAAAAACGTTTAATTATTGTAAAACTCATTACAAAAATGGGGGGAAATTTCGGAAACAGTTCGCAGATTGTGTATTTTTTTGGGCGCCCAAAGCCCCAAAAGAGTGACAGTTCGCCGCTTAATTAAAAAATTTGAGACGAAATTTACATTGATGGATAAAAGACTCCTGTTCGCCGCCGTCCTTGTCGATCCATCGAAAACATAGCCCAGTGAGGGGGAAAATGTGGCGAGAATCCAGGCACTTCCATTCGGCATCGTGGTCAAAAATTGAACATTACCAGGCCCACCCTGCAACGAATTTTAACAAAAAGATCTGCATGCGTACAAGATTCAACTGACGCAGGAACTTAAGCCCAAAGGGGCCATGCGCAGCGCCGTGGATTCGTTGATTGGGTGTTGGAGCACCAACAAATTAATGTGGATTTTTTGAAGAAAATATTTTTTTTTCCCATGAGGCACATTTCAGCTAAACGGGTATGTGAATAAGCAGAACTGCGAAATTTTGGGGGGCTGAAAATCCTCGTGTGATATTGGAAAAGCAAAAGCATCCACCGCGAGTAACTGTTTGGTGCCATTATGGGCTGGCGGATGATTGGTCCGTATTTCTTCGAAAATGCAGCTGGAAATGCGCTAACTGTTAATGGGTGCGGGATCGCGAAATGTTAACCATTTTTTGTGGCCTGAATTGGATCGAATTGATGTGGGTGATTTTTTTTTTAACAAGACGGTGCGACCTGGCACACAGCTCGCGAAAAAAAGATTTCTGCGGCCAAAAATTTCCCCAGACCGTGTCATTTCTGGTTTGGCGATCAAAATTGGCCCCAAGATTGCGATCTAACGCCAATGGACTACTTTCTTAAAAAAAAGGGTGATGTAACAAGCCACAAACAATTAGACCCCTAAAAAAGAATACGGCGCTTATTTCTGAAATAAGCCACAGGTATGCAAAACATTATCCAAAATTTTTAGAAGGAAGCCGTTTCCCAGAGGTCTGTGGTGGCCATTTGCCGGATGTGGTTTTTCCCTGTTTAATCGCAACTATTTCTCTTCAAGGTAAAATATAAATGTTTGCTTAATTCGAAAAAAAATGTGTTTTTTTTTTTAAATAATCAATCCGGCGCTCTTGTTGAGACACCCTTTATATAGGCTTCGTTGGACCATATAACTTTGCTACCGAAGTTGGGGTCATTGTGGGTTTTTTGGAGATACCGGTTACAAAAATTAAGGCGCGATTATGCGATGCGATTATTGTTGCACTATATTTAGTTAAAAAGGTTTATAATTATATTTTCTTAATATCCTTTGCGTTTTTGATTTTGGCACCTCCACAGTTATTTCAATATTCCTACATGAATTCACGTGATTGGCCTCAACACATGCTAATACAGCAATCTCATTGTTTTCTTCATTTTGTTTATTATACGTTTTAGCTCTTTGCTTTGAAAATGAACCATGAATAATTAAATTTAATTTAATTTAGCAAAAATGGCTTTTTGGCTGCGGCCTTTCTGAATATCTACGATATAAAAAGAACTTTTTGAAATAGTTCACTTAAAGAGAAATTGGTAATTGTCTCGAAAGTTGCCTCCTCTCTGATTTTGACCAAATTTACTGCTTACTTGCTGATTACGAATCTGCAAAAATTTTTTGCAACGTTTCGTTTTCGAGATATTCATCATCAAAATTGAAAATCAAACTAATTTCATTTTCACTGTATTTCCCCTTCTTTTTGTACACAATTCTTGATTTTTACACTAAATTGGCACACAATATTTTATAAACACCTTTTAAAACCTTGTATTTTTATTTATTTTACACCTTTTTCCCATTAAATTGCGATCTTTCAAGTTCAAAGGCAGCAGCCATATTTGCTAGTGTATACATGGTTGCGGCCACGTTGGAGGCGTGTGAAAGTGGATGTTTGCAATTAAATGGAAAAAAGATGTAAATTAAATACAAAAAACAAGTTTTTAAAAGGTGTTTGTGAATATTGTGTGCCAATGTAGTGTAAAAATCAAGAATTCTGTGCAAAAAGAAGGAGGAATTGTATAAATAAGGTTGGTTTGATTTTCAACTTTGATGATGAATATCTGGAAAACGAAACGTTGCCGAAATTTTTTGCAGATTCGTAATCAGCGCCCCAAAAAAACCCCCGTATACCAAATTTGGTCAAAATCGGAGAGGAGGCAACTTTCGAGACAATTACCGAGAAATTAATTTTTTTTAAGTAGATATTATAATAATTATTATTTAATCACTTGGTGCTCAGCTGTTAAAATATAAATTATATGCGTGATCACTGTTTTTATGACATTCAATGAAACAAACCATCATATCATTTTTATGAATATTTTTAAAAATATTTATTTCTTCTTAATATCTGATAATTTACCCAACTCTTAGGAATACCAATTGGACCAAAGCCTATAATTTACCGAAATAACCGCTGACTGGTATAATTGACATTTAATAAACATTGACATAATTTTTTGGTTTTTATTTCCATGGCAAAATTCAAGGCCAACTTACGTTTTTCTTTTAATTTTGTATTTTAAATGGTTAATATACGTTGGAAGTACATAGTGTAATACATTATTTTTAAAATAAAAAAGGAGAATTTTTGGGACAAAAAATACAGGGTGTTTTATTTAAAAAATACTTAATTTGGGCTGTATCTCAAAAAAAGGTTGTCTAATTTTTTTTTGACTACAACACTGGGTTCTACGTAAAAATATCTATCTATAGCAGTTTTCACCTTTATTGTATCTTACAGGGTGTCGAAAATATGATACCACCCCAAAAAGCGCAAAATTTCTATTTTACCCTGTATCTCAGGAACGAAACAAGCTGGCACAATTCTGTTTATGGCATTTAAAGTTTTAAGAGAAACTGATATGGGGACTCGAAAACCGCAAAGTTCTATCTTTGCTGGTTACCGAGAAACATGGGCAAGTGGTAAACCCCTTGTATTATTTCTTATTTACTTATTTCATTTTTTACAACGCAAGTTTAAAATTAAAATACAGTACACGCGCGGTAATGTGTTTATATGAACAACTCAATAATGTGAACACTAAAATATAACCATTTTAATTCTATAGTGTGAACAAAAACAATTTTCGATAATGTGAATTTTGGAAAATCTTTTTAAATATTCAAATTGGGTTAAGTGTCCATTGGAAATTATAGTTTACAAAATTTTGGTTAAAAATTAAGGGGAAATGTTTAAAAAATTTTAAAGAAAATGTTTAACTCCCCCTTTTTTGAAATTAAAATTTTGAAAGAACATAAAAATGGTATGAGTGTTACCGCATTGTCGAAAAAATGTCAAATAACCAAATCAACTAAATGTGTCATAAAAATAAAGAGAAAAAAATTCTAAAAGTGGTTGGAGAGAGTTTAAGACATAACAAAATAAAAAAGTGCCCTTAAAAAAGTGCGGAGAACTAAAAAATGGAAAGTTTTCTGTCAAAATGGTTTACCCAAAAATCGTGAAAGGGAAATTTTCCAGACAAGGTGATATGCTTAAACACAAGGCTTTAGATTTACAAAAAAAAAAAAAAGGAAAAAATTTAATGCAAGCGATGGGTGGCTCCAAAATTAAAAGGCGCTATGGTGTAAGATTGCTTCAAATTGCAGGAGAAAAGTTGCAACCCGAACTTTAAATCCCTTTATCGGAGACTTGAGAAATACTTTCAACAGCTTAGTCTTACTGAACATTAAATCTATAACGCGAAGACCGGATTATTTTGGGAAGCTTTTAAAATTATTTGCAATTTTTGAAAAACAGCCCTGGTCAAAAGAACAGAAAAACTTGGTGTTTATTTAAAAGGTTCACAAAACTAACCCTCTTTTTAAATTTAAAAAATAAACAGATTTAACGTTTTTTTTTTGTTTTTATTTTTTTTTTTTTTTAATATAATCTTCATAATGTGAAGTGGTTGCGATAAAGCAAACTAGTCCAAAACTTTTTTTACTGTATCTCTAAAACCCCCTAGTTTATACCGAGTTTCACTTAAAATTAAAAATAAGATTTAAAAATAAAGGAAAAATCTCAATTCGGAAAATTTTTCTTTTACACCATGTATCTTAAAAATAGAACCGTTATGGAAGTTAGGTTTAACATTTTTGTCTTCTTTTCGACCAAGGAAACTTTCATTGAGCGATGACATGTTTATTTTTTAATCATCCTGTATAATAGAAATCTGTAGCTGACCCTAATTCATATCCTTTGTGAAGAAAGACACTTTATCTTGGAAAGTTCACTAAGATTAAATTATGTTCCAAGATTTTATTCACCGGAAATTGTTTTTTATGTATGAATAATCTTCTATTTTTCCGTAGAATACACTTATACATAAATTTTCCGTAAAGCATCCCGCCTTTTTTAAAAGAAAATGTTGAAGCTCTTATTGGTTTTTAGATAGGAATTTATGGCAGGTCGTCTACGCCGAAGATTTTTATCTTTTAAAAAAAATGTAGTATGTAGGGGGTATTATGTAAAATAAATACTATTTAAGATACACTGAAACCCAAAAAAAAGAAGCTTAAATTTTTCCATCACCCATATTTTTTTTTTTAGTGTAAGACTTTATATAAGACAAAATTTATTTTTATGATTTACCTGTAAGGCTGTAAATTTTTTTTAATAACGTATTACAACCTTTGGGTTTTTTGTTAAAAAGTCATTAAAAACAAATATTAAGTTTTGCACAATGTTAATTTTTCGCAGATGACTTTTTAATAGTCATGTGTATTAGTTTGTTTCATTTAATAAAAGAACATTTTAAATAATTTTTAGATGGATCAAAGTTGATATACTTACTTGTACCAAAAAAATATTATTGAGAAATTTTTAATGGCCAAAATCACTTTTTTGTTTTTTATCTTCTTTATTATTTACTTTATGAAAAAAATACTGCCTGGATGAATATGTTAACACATCAAAATATAAATATAAATCAAAAAATAAAAAATACAAACTCAAAAAACAAACATATTGCATTTGCCAAGTTAATGTAATTGTAACGATAGGATTAATATGAAATGACTGATCATGAAATAAAATTTGCAAGCACACAAAAGCTCAATCAGTCTCGTCAGTATTGTCAAATTCGAACTAAGTCTTTGTCTTTATCTTCGTCGTCGTCGTCTGCGTTAGTCGTAATTACAAGTGGCGGAATATCAGAGGCATCCACAGCTCGTATTGCCTCCCAAGCCGCTTGGATTACCTTTCTGTATGAATTACATATTTTTGCCATTGATCTATGAAATTTCGTTTATAACCCTTTCCCATGTAGCCAGAACTTCTGAAGATTGGAAATGTATTGATCGTATTTTCGTTTACATTCCGACCATACCATTTTCAATTGCATTAAACTGGCAATGGTATGGTGGCAGTCGCAAAATTTTGTGTCCCTAAAGGTTTAACATATTCATCAAGGTAGTATTTTTTTCATTAGGGGGAGTTTGCGCGCAATATTCCATATTTGATCTTACATGGCCTTTTCTGGAAAGTTAATGTTCTCTTTATTCAACCATTCGATCAGTCTGCTTTGTCCAAGATTTTCTCGGGATTTCTTCTAATAAACCAGAATGGTAACTTGCATTGTCCATGATTATTAATGGCTGGTGGAAGATTCGGAACCAGCTGAGTTTTAAACCAGTTTCGAAGTTTTTCCTGTTCATTTTGTCATGATAATCCCCCGTCTTTAATCCACTTTTATTAGATCCGCGCCCTTGATGAAGCCATCTTTGGTTCCGGCGTGGACCACCATATAACGTTGACCTTAAAATATAAGTTGACCTAATTTTTCTTAAACATCAGAAATAGGTAATGTTCCATGCACATAGTACGTACAGTCAAATTCCCTCATAAAGCCCAACCTTTAAATTTTTTAACAAAAAAATTAAAATTATTTAGTTGTTTATAGGGAGAAATGGGAGGTACGCCACGTGAGAATGTCTCCCAGAAATTCACTGCGAAGCAATATTATGAGCTTCAAAATCTGTAATAATCCTTAAATACGTCAAATTAATATTTTGCATTCCTATGCCCCTTATATTGCTACGCTGAAAATTATTCCTAACCATCCGCCAGAGTCCCATACTGACGATTCCTAGCCGTTTGCGTTTTTTACCGCAAACGCGTTTTTTTAACCAAAACAAGTCCTAACCTAACTAAACCTAATCAACCTAGCCTAACCTAATTCACCCTAATTTAACTAATACGAGTATTAAGCCCTGCAAACGTAAACTGCTAGGACTCGTCAGGTGGTAGGACTCAGGAGGATAGTTTGAAAATAAAACTTTTCATATATTTCTTGTGCTTCACTGCGATTTTTTGAGAGATCCAGGAGGTCTTTGAAGGGCCATACTAAGCTCCCAAACTATCCTATTGGACCTACTTTTTTAATTTTTTTGTACTTTTATAAGCTGATAAAAATATGTAAGCAGACGAAATTATGAAGATTTACAAGACACCAGTTTTTAGCAAAAAATAAAAAAAACATATTTTTACCTTCACTGTTTTCTTGAATCCGAGTGCTTGGTATCATCTTGCCAGCTACTACGAAATGATCCCTTGCTAAAGATCCACGTCTCGTCAATGAAAACGTCAGTAAAACCTTCGAACCTAAATTTTTATTTTTGATATACTCCCTTAAAAAATGTATTCTATTATGATCAATATCTGGCAAAGTCCATTAAATAATTTCTATTATTAGATTTTCCACCGAAGCCTATACTTTGATCCATCTTCTTAAGGAGTCGATGGAAAATTCAAAATCATTCAATTCTTCCTAAACTTTTGTTTTATTGTTGCCAACGTAACATATTCTTTTCTGGCGTACATAGCATAAATTGTGTCCCGAATTAAATTTTTCAAATATGTTGTAATTTTGGTTTTTGCGGTGCGGTGCTTGGAAGACATATTGGAAGCGTAATCCTGGTCTAATTTTATCCCATTCTTCCCTTATATTTGCTATCGTCGTTGGGCTCAATTTCGTAGCATCTGCCACTCACTGTATTACATTCTCAGTTTGAAGAGGCGATTCCGTTTCGGACTTGTTCCTTTTCAATTGAAAAAAAAAGCCAATATATTTAAAATTATTCGCTGCGTTTGTTGATTATACCTATTATATCTTTTTCTCGGCATTTTTTATGCTTTTCAGGGAAATAACAACAAGTTGACACACCAATGTTTTTGATTGACAGTGACAGGATACTTTACATAACCAAAAATATAAAAAATGAATAATGAGCAGACACCCATTTTTTTCAAAAAATTTGTTATCACCGCTGTTTGGAATATACTAAACAAAGATAAACAAAAATGACATCGTACAAATGAGTATAATTTGGACTATATAAAGACCTTTTTTGTAAGAGCTTTATTAAAAAACATATTTTTTACATATTATACATTTGGTGTAGCTCTTTTGGTGTTTAAGATATTTGCGTTTTTTATTTTAAATTTAAATTCGTTAATATCTCAAAAACTAAAGGCTATAAAAAATTATATGAAAAAAATTACATAGTTATATTAGACCATTGATTCTGATTTTACACCTTTTTTTCAAAAGTCAACAGGTTTCGAGTTATAAAAAAAACGATTTTCACGATTTTTTTTAGATAAAAAAAATCGTGAAAATTGTTTTTTTAACCAAAACTGACCAGAATTAACCTACCAAATAATAAAATGGCACATAAGGAATTTTAAAATATATTTATATAGTTCTTTTAAGTTAGTTTAACAAATTTATTTAAGCATTAATATTTATATTAATACAAAAAGTTTTTAACTATTCTTATGTACTTTAAAAGAATGTAAAAAAAGTACCATACACAATATGCTAACTGATTTAAATATATTATTTAATAAAGTTACCAAATATTTAGTTCAATAATATTATGAAAATTGTTATATTATATAAAAAACTTTTTATCTTAATATAAATATCAATGCTTACATAAATTTGGTAAATAAAATTATTTCTATAATTATTTAATATACTTTATGTGAATACCATTTTATTCGTGGGTTAGTTTTGGTTAGTTCTGATTAGTTCTGAATAGTTCTGGCCAGTTTTGGTTTTAAAAAATTGGTTTTATTAGTTCTTTTAAATTTTTACCAATGCCGTCAAAGAAACCTCAATCAATGTTTTTTATGCTTTAAACAAGTCCTGTACCAATAACAAGACAAATCGGGGGAGAGGGCGTTTTCGGAAATTTGGCCCTATCTAAAAATGTAAGAAAATGTAGGGTGTTTCATTAAAAAAAAAAAACTTTGTGTGTCGACACCCTGTATAAGAAACGCAAAAAATCTGAAATATTATAATATTAGACATCTTTTATATTAACAAGTTTTTTGACAAACTTTTTTCCCGTAGCCTTGTAGTTCGAGGAAATACAGGGTGTCCCAAAATCTAATGACGAAATCTCTGGAATCTAATAGAAAACCCAAAAATATTATGACAAGTTCCCATAAACTTTTCCTACGGACTAGCTCTGAAACAATAATAGCAATTTTTTAACACCCTGTATGACAAAAGTTTGACAATATTATTTTTGGATGGCTTTAACCTTAAACAAAAAAAGGTATTGAAATTGACATCGATAAAATCAAGGGTTTTTTTTAATGGCCCCAAAAATTGCTTTACTAAATATTGACGTACGTTTAAAAAAAACACCCTGTGTAATGTTTTTGTTTCAATAAAAATTATTTTTTTTTTATTTTAAAGGTTTAAAAACCCCAAAAGTAATAGTTTTTAAACCTTTTATCATACAGGGTTTTAAAAAAAATTGCCATTATTGTGTTAGAGCTAGTCCGTCCCTGGCAAACCAAATAAGCCAAATATGATTAAATCTTTAAATTTGTTTTATTTTAACAAGACTTATCTAGTTACCATCATATAAAAAAAAAAATTACGCCCAATATTTTAAAAGTTATTTAAGAAAAACCATTTTCCCGGGGCGTCCGTTATGTACCTGGATCTCCGTAGGGCATGGTCAACGAATTCTTGGATAGAAATAAAGTAAACAAAAATTGTTTGGCATAAACATATTCAGGGGGAAAGGGGATAGTTCTTGTAAACACACTGAATAGCAACCTTGATTAAACAACTAAATAACATCACTCCCGGGAAAAAATAACTTTTTCAATGTTTATGGCATTGAACCATAAATCGATGATTCTTTATTTTTAAAAAATATTTTTAAAACCACAAACCCATTTTTCTTTATTATCTGAAGTGACAGAAAAGATATGTCATTCACTTTAGATGCTCAATTCGATTGCTGTTGATCAAGTCCCGTTTACAAAACGTGTTATTGAATAATACAACCTATACTAGAAAGAAATAAAATGACATCGAAGTGCCCAGTTTACCAAATAAACCATGTGGCCGGTGTAATCGAATCTTGGAATGACAGTTCCAATAAATGTTTATATTTAAATCGATGTTGCCTATAAATTTAAAACAAAAACCAATATTTTTAAATAATTTTATTACATTATCAAGATAATTTTCCCCATTTTGATTTTTGAGATCTGGCAATTTGTTTACGTTTTTCCCAAAAAAAAAACAAACAGATCACTATACCAAACACCCTGCCTACAAACTGACGTTGCGTTAATTCTAGTCCTTGAGTTCCCTTGGACATGGTCATAGGGGAAAAAAATTTATGGGAACTTTTCATAATATTTTTTGGTTTTCCATTAGATTCCGAGAGATTGCCCACATACTCTGGGACACCCTGTATATTGGCTTTTTAAAAAACATGCCACCCTGTACATGTAAATTCGTTAATTTTTATTCCCAAAGAAAAAAATCTTCCTGTCTAGACAGCCACTAACTACGTTTTTGTAAACTATCTACTTTGTTTCTGTCTCCGACAATGTCAACCTTAATTATTCCCTCTAATCCTATTTTGATGAACTTTTTGCTCAAAACTGTTTTCTCGTTACTGACAGATAATAAATATCTGGAAAGAGTTAAATGCTTGTCTTTATGAATAAGTAGTTTCAGAAGTAATTTAAAACCTTTGATTTTGA
>JAHBCN010020202.1:0-15246 GCA_019359885.1 Listronotus oregonensis
AAAAATGTTATGAAACTTTAATCGTAGAGGTCTAATTAAACAAAAGTTTTAAAAAAGAAACCTGTCTACTTCCTCCAATATCATCGATAAGGGATATTATTATTAGTGAAGAATTGAACAAAAGAAAAAAAACGTAGTTATTTTCAATCTCACCGATAGACAAAGTGATCAGGACCTAATAAGAAGGAAAATATATTTTCTTTATGAAAGAAAGAGTTATTCCTACCTTGGATAAACTGAAAAAAGAAGCGGAAAACCAATATAAATATTAGCCGTGCCCCCCTCCATAAGTTGTTTGTAAAATGATATTTAAATACCGAAAAAACAAAAGACAAGTAAATGGAATCGCACAGATTACCACTTGCAATTTATTACCTTTAAGAAATTAAAAAATATAGGTTGAAAACAGATCCATAATTAACCTTGATGAAACATAGTTCGATACAAAAAACACAGTATCTAAAGCATGGGTTGATTCCAGTCAAAACTTCGACAAAGCCCTTCAAATAAAGGAAAACCATTACCATAATACACGCTGGTTCAAAACGGATTTGTAAACTGCTTGCTATTACATTACACTAATATTCCAAACAACAGTGTTATTTCATGGATAACGCAAGCTACCATATCCATCTGCTACACAAAGTACCAGCTTCATCAAGGTCAAAAACTAGAATCCAGAAATATTTGTTAGTAAATGATATTTATTTTAAATTCAGTTACAAAAAACGCATCTTTTGGAAGTCCTAAATTCATATGCAATTAAAAAACAATATGTACGTGATAATTTGGCTGAACAGGTGGGCATACTGTCTTACGCTTCCTCCTTCACTGATGTTTAACCCCATAGAGCATTTGGGAACCAAGTAAAATCAAAGATCAGAGCGAAAATGTTACATCACTTTAAGTTCCAGTAATATAAATTTGATAAAAAATGTAATTACTAACATACCAGTTAAGAGCTGGAAAAATTCACTACAGCACATTATAAAAATTGAGGACTCTTACATTTCTATCCAAAACAACATAAATCCTATTGTAATTGATCTCAATGATGACTCTGATAGTGAAACAGACATAGGCGTGCACAGGGTAAAGCTGGTGTGGGTGCCGAGATAATAATAATAGACACCAGACCAGGAGAAGCTGTAAGCCTGGTTGGGGCCTCTTCTTGGGCGTCCCCCAATGATCAGCCAGGAAAATGTGACAAGTTCGCGTCGAACTACTGGCTGACGTCGGAAGTGTTCCCAGGACAGGGCTTCTTATTGGCAATACAGGACCAGGTATTTGCGACAAAAACTATTTGAAGCATATCGTTGAGACCCGTCTATAGAGAACGTCGATACAAATGGATGAAACATGGGGAAGCAATCCAGCATATAACGGGGGTTTCGCATTTGCACATTAGGTATAAGGAAAGCCGATTCAGCAGCCAAGATACTCCATCAACAATTGGCAGAGAACTAAAGCTTTACAGAATGAAAAATTCCTTACTATAAGTATACTTCGGAACCTATTCTCGAAAACATTGAATTTAAATTTTTGACAAAACTGTACTTTCAGACCAAACTGTTGCTCACAATAGACCAAATATTGTATTGGTGGATAAAGTTGGGAGGAAAACAACACTGATCTATTCCTATCCCGAACAACAACAACCACGGGAGAAATAAAATAAAAAAATTCCAAATACGAAACCTAGAAACACAAATAAAAAAGACAGTGGGGAATGAATAACGTCCAAACGGTCCCCAAATTTTATCAACAACTGGCATTATACCAAAAACTCTTTTACAAAACATCAAGGGACTAAACTGTGAACATCTGAAGAGTGGAAATTCAAACGTTCTAAAATGCCATTTTTTCAAAATAGGGGAATTTTTTAAATATGTTCTATTGCCATCGCCAATAGCCCCGAAAACGTTCCACGTGAAACCCTTTAAACGTGTTTTCCTACCTAAAGAATGACAATGTTCTAAGTACGCGACATTGATTTTCCAAACTTCATGTCCATCAGCGATCAGCGAATTTATTGTCAGTCACTGCCTTGTATTTATTTTGCTTGGGGACTTTCAGGTTAGGGAACTTTCGCGTTATTCTTAGAAAATACCCATTAAAATGGAAAATAAAAAAGATACGCATGTATGTGAACTCATAAAACTTCAAGCGTCAGAACAGTATAAAAATCGCGTTTCTGGGCAATCCTATAAAAATCGAAAGAATAAAAGTGTTCCAGCGCTGCCACCTCCTCGAAAACGTAGTATTTTGTTTTAATGCACCTGATTAAGTTTTATATTAAAAATGTCAATAATAATTTTGTTATTTTGTGTTATAAGTTATAACAAGGGGTTCTTTGAAACTCCAGTCAAAAATTATCCGTAAGTCCTGCAATAATAAAAACTACATATTTTAATTACTAAAATCATGATCCAAATTTAATTATCGCGTTTTATTTTAAAGGGAACTTCAAGCAATCAGCTGCAAAAATATCTCACTGAATTTGAAACTTAAATTCGTGAAGATTTTATGAAGATGGACAATCAAACTTGCAGAACACTTTTTTTCTGCGACTTTTTCGTGTCACAAATAAAGCGGAGCGCCATGGGACCTAATACCCCGACCTAACAGTCAGGAATGTACCATTTGTTATTCTTACCTAATAATACAGGTTTTCCTTCCAATGTGCAACAAACTTTCCAGGATATTTTTGCATATCGCAAGGCGTCTACAAACTCTGCAAATTAGGTGTCAAGAAGGACTTATCACTTACAAGACAAAGAAAGGAAACGCACATCACCAAAAGTATCTAACGAAGATTGGGAAAATCAAATAACACGTTAACTCGTTTCCATGCGATGAAAGTCCTATGGTCGCGCTAAAAGTAACAAAGTGTATTTTAGTAGTGATCTAATATTAGTCGTCTTTACAGAAGTTTCACCAGCAAATATCAGGGAAAAATTCTTACAAATTCTATCGAAAATTTTTTGAAATGTTTTCCCATGTTTCTTTTGCCGTCCCAGGACGGATACCGGCCTGTTTCTTCTTGTAAGTTTCATGTTCCAGTGGATCTGGATTGTAACTGCTAAACGTGAGCAATTTTCCAGCCTAAAGGGGGTTTATGCCTTCTTATTTCTTAATTCTAATATTAAAATTCATTCTAATTCGTATTTTTATTTTTAATACTTAAGGATATTTGCGTTGTTTACTCAAGTTCTTAATTTTAATTTTAAATTCTTTTTTTTTTTATTTGTCAGGTAGGGTGACAGTTACATCTATGACTTGCCTAACCTAATCAATGTTTTGTAAAATCTTTGTTTATTTTTAAAAAAAAAGTTGTTGGTTTTTTTTTGTAAAAAAAAATAAAGTAATAAACCTTTAAGCAGAAAAGTCTTGAGCGCCAGCCTTGTTTTACATTAATAATACTGGTAACTTGTACAGGAATATTTACAAAGAAAAAGACAATTCTTTTGTCTTTTTTTCTTTTAAATCTTTCAAAGGGCATGCTTTTTGTCCCAAAGGGGAATTTTTCTATTTGATCGATTAAAATTGATTCAGGTGTATCCCTGTTGCACTGAAGCATTTTTTCCATATTATTTCCCGTTCAGAATTTCACCGCGGTGATTTTTAAAAACAAAAAATGTCTAACCACAAAACATGTTATAACCTTAACAGTCAATCAGCTGGTTTTATTCTGTTGCGCAATACCATTTGACGTTTCAAAACTTAATTTTTAATACCTAAAAGATAAATTGGGAACTTTTCAAGGTCGTTTTTCAATTACGAACGTTCTTAAAAATAGGAGCTGGTAAACTCATAATTGGTTTAAACGCATTTAACTTTTTTAAATATTAAGAATTAAGCACTAAATTTACGAATTAAGAATTAAGAAGTTGGGTAAACCCGGCCTAAGAGAGCCCTTGAATGCGTGAATAAGGACTCTTATGATTCACGTTTTCCCAATTGTGACTCTTGTATGATATTTGTGGATCTTCAGCAAGTTTTACTGGTACCAAATTTAACTCATAGTAATATGTACTATAGTAGACAACTGAGTTGTTAATCTGGGCATCCATGTATCTCATCTAAATAAAGCATGTGTATGTGGGATAAACAAAAGCTTTCTGGAACAATAAGTTGGATCCTGCATTTTACGTCTAGTGAATTCATATAATTTTTGATAAAAAGTGACTGGTTCTATGGTAGATAATTGCCCAGGAAAAAATAAGAAACTCTTATTTTTTTAATGATGTTTTTGGTGCAAATTGGACATTTTTGAAGAGATTGTTCAAAAATTTCTATTAAGCGGGCATACTTCTTATCGTGTGATCGGGACTTCGCGATTATTGAAAAAAAAAAGATCTCAAAGTGTTTTACCCCGATGGATTAACAGAAATTAAGTTCTTCAGCTAAAGTTACAGAACCATTCACTGTGTTGACATGGAACATTTCTTTTAGAAAAAAAAGCGCCTGCGATTCCTCTAAAATAAATTTTTCAATATCAAAGGCTACTATGATAAAAGTTTCTAAAGATTATCCAGGTATTATTATATAAGACCACATACAGTGACTAAATTAAATTATCAATGTACAAAAAAGGGGCTAAATGAAGATATTGGAAAACTTGTATCCAATCATTTCTAAGCCACGTGAAGGAAGAAAAAATATTTGTAGCCATTTTGTTTTTGCCAAACTGCTAAAGGCTATTACCAAAATATTCTAAATTAAAAATTGTAATAACTTGTAGGTTAGTAATAATTCTTTGGTTAGTTTTGTTTTAGGTAATAATAATTTTCCATTTAAATGGTTCTAAGTACCATGGTACATAGAACGTTCCAAATATAATTTTTTTAGCATATAAGGAGTTAATTTTTCTTTTTAATTACACAGGTTATGAGCGAATATACCCCTATTTACAAATAAAATACATTTTAACAAAGCTTTAAACTTAACATTTGACTTAGACAGTTTTTTTCCTTTCCTCAAAAAAATAGCTAAAGGCGCTTAGAACGTTTGGAATTTCCACTCTTCGTATAAGGCTATGCAAAAGGCAGTGCTACTTGCGACCGCTCGGACTGTCCGGAATTTTGTGGGGAATACAGCAGAACCTAAGAGAACCTTGAGCCCGAAAACATGGAAAGGGTTCCCACAGAGCTCAATCCTTTTGATATCTGGATGAGCGAATGTTCCCTTTAGAGGTGCAAAACCGTGTGGCTTGAAATCATAATAATAATAATAATGAAGTAAATAATTTTGAATAACAATATATCGATATTAATACATTGTTATTAATAAAATTAATTAATAATAAATTAATAAGAATAAATTCTAGGAATGTTTGGTAAATATTTATGAAATAATAACAAACCTAGTACATTATATATTATTTAGTATAAAATCATTCTTCTTTCATAAGGTACATTTTTTTTAAATTCGTTTATCACAGTACTTATATCAATATTTGCCGCTAATTCCTGTTCCATAAATGGAACCAGGAGATTTTCTAAACGTTCTTGGCGTATTGTGGATCTTAATTTTGATTTTACCATACTCATTTTCAAAAGGTGCTTGTTAATTTTTAAATCGAACTTATCAAATAATAATTTTCATATTTTAAATACAGTAATCTTTTTCAGACTAGTGGGAGTGCCACGGCACCTACAGCACCCACTGTGCGCACGCCTATGGAAACAGAATTAGATTTAGATATTTAGATTAAAAATGTAATTATGTATAGATAATGCAGTTATAAATTTATTAAAACTTTGCATATATTTAATTTCTTAATGTAATTTTTAAGATTATACTTACCTAAATAAAAAAAAATTTTAATATTTATATTATTTAAGTCCGTCCCTAATGTTCTGTTTTTTAATACCTCCCGATCCGCAGTTTTATTGCTGTCGGCAGGTATAATCCAAAAATAAAGGCAAACTAACACGGTATACTTTGAAAAGACTAAAACAATACACATATTGGACATAGGTTTTGTAAGCATCTATATCCAGAGTCTGTGTTTTTTGCGGTACGTCTGCCATATATTTATACGAGGATATCGGGGTCTGGCGTGGACTATACTATTTTTAACAGAACGAGATAAAATTTTTTTTTAAAAAACACAAAAAATGCCACAAATCGAGTAATTAAAAAAAGAAGCGTCTTGGCCCACTTTTAAAGTGTTACCATTTAACATTGGTAAGAAAATTTTAAGAAAAAGTGAAAATTTTAAAAATTACTAACCGGGTTTTTAGTTTTGAAATTATTTAAATTTTTTTTTGGGGAATATAATAACTATTTATTTGGCATCTTTAAAATAGTAAAAAAATAGTTTGGGCAGGTTTACCATAGTTAAATTTTTTTTGTTTGCTTAAACTTAAAAAGTTAAAGTTGATAAATAAATTATACAGGTAATTTCGATATATACGATTAATGTATATCACACAAGTCCAAAGCTTTTTTTTTGGGTAATTGAAAAAATTAAAAAAAACTTAAAAAAATACCCCCAAAAAGCCTGAATGGATTCTTGTAGAAAGAGTTTTGTGCTATTTTGGCATTGGCAAACGCGCAAGTATTGTCATTTTGGAATTTTTTTTTTCTGATGATCCTAATCAGGACATTAGGACGAAGTTATGAAATAACTGTATTGTCATCGGCTCTTGACCCCTATACAAATTTTCAAGTTAATCAGACTTCTTGAAACTGGTGAAAATTAAGTGGAAAGATTCCGTTATATAGATACATAGATACATAGATACATAGATACATAGATGCATAGATACATATATACATAGATACATAGATACATAGATACATAGGTACATAGATACATAGATACATAGATACATAGATACATAGATACATACAAACCAGCACACCGTAGACTCTGCGCACTCATCACACTGGAGGTAAGAAACGCATTTAATAGTGCTTCGTGGCAGCTCATCCTAGAGGAGCTGAAAACAGGTCCGTCGACGAAAACTTAATTAACATAATACCCCTTTATCCCTGTGAGAGAAAATTATCCTGGAAACAAAAGAATTTTCAAGAGTGTTTCACTGACAAGCGGTGCCCCCCAAAGTTCAGTTTTGGGGCCCCAAACCCCTTTGGGGAACACCCTTTATGACTCATTGTTCGATATTGAAATGCACAGAATGTTAACTTGGGGCCCTGATGATGTGGCTATGGTTGTTACCGCAAGGAAAAAACCATTATGTATTCGGCAAATGCAGCTCTTTATCGTGTAGCCAACTGGATGGGGAAAAAAAAGTTAGAGCTGGCCCCGGGGAAAAACAGGGCAGTATTGCTAACAAAAAAAGAAAATACTGCCAATACTTTTTTATCTGCGGGAACAAGAATTGACCTTAAAAAGCAAAAAAATATCTGGGGTGTGGCTGGAAAAACCCTTTTTGAACATGTAAAAAAATATTGGGAAAGGGAGGAAGAACCCAAAAAGGGACTAAATACCATTCTACCTAATATCGAAGGACCTAGATCTTTAAAAGATGACTTGTCCGTTGTTTTTCGGGGTATTTTTTTTGCGTCTCCTGTTTGGTACAGTGTCACCAGAAATAAAAAACTTAAAAGAGGCTAATTGGACTCCAGGATAAAATATTAGGATATGCAGCGCTTACAGAATAGTGTCCGCAGAAAGTGCAGCAGTGATCGCTGGGTCCCCCCCCTCGACTTACAAATCCTTGAGCGACGGGGCAAATACTGGGGTAGACAAAAAGGGGGGCCCCCCAAAAAAACCCTTATGGAATGGTGGCAATCAAATGGGACAGTGGCCGATATGGACGTTGGACACCAATTAATAAAATATCCAGAGATGGATTGACAGGCCTTGTGGTGGGTCGATTACTATATAACGCAAGCGCTCACAGCTCACTTATGTTTCAGGAAATATCTCTAAAATGGAAGAAATCAGTCACCTAAAAGCTCTTCCCCCCAGCAAGGGATGACGTGCAACCTACCGTTTGTATGCATGAGATGGGGGAGAAGTACATATGAACAGACTACAGGAAATTTTTTTGATGTTCATTCTATAGCAAAAATTTGACGCGAAGCCAAGTCCTGGAATCATGTACCAGAACAATAAAAAAAAAGTAAAAAAAGAAAAAAGAGCGAGTTTGATCTGTGACCGTCCAGACAACAATACTGTGATATTTATTTTAAGACTGAACCTGTGATACCTAACATTATCCATACTTGTGATAACCTACCTGTGATATTTACTTATTGTTTTATGCAACTACGAACCACAACAATGGTAGAGAGACAACATCCTGTCCTGAAGTAATGCGAAAGTGGTTTCCGGTGCTAGGATACAAAGAGCGATGGAGGAGGAAGTTTTTCGTCGGTAGGCGCCCTTAAGAGAGGGTGAATCCGACACAGGATTATCACAATGACACCTCTAGATCGGTATCGTCTTATGAAGATTTTTCACCCCTTCAAAAAACAAGATACATAGATACATAGATACATAGATACCATAGATACATAGACACATACAGGTTAAGCTTATAAAAGTATGGTACAAATAAGTTGTTTTAAAATTTTCCAATTGATTGTGGAACTCAATACTGTAGTAATGAATTAACTAAGATTTAAACCACTATTATAGGTGTTTAGTCAAACCTTGGTAATAATATACTATTATTGTGCTATTATGATAGTATTATTATAATAAATTATCGATTTATAAATCGAATTACATACTAAACTAACCCATGATTTTCTGTTTACACCCCTATATTATTGACGCACTATTTTATACAGTTATAAGTCGCCTTTTAGAAAAAGAGCCCTTATAAACACCGACAATAGCTTTATTATCTGAAGGCTTTTATTCCCCCGTTTACTGAAAACCAAACTACAATTTTGTCATTTTATTGCTAAAACCTTACGGAATGGACAATATAGGGGAGTGTTTGGCACCGTGTGTACAGTGGCGTACTAATCGAATTTTTCCTAGAACAGCCTAAAAAGATTCGTATGAAACATAAATATAAGCTAAAGTGAGCGTGTTTAAATGTATTATAAATTCTGTCTAAAGGGCTCTAACAAATCTACCTTAAATATTTGCAAGATAGTAGGGAATAGCAAAATTTTCTATTGTTTTAAAAGCTCGAAATTCCTCCTCCATTTTGAAAATTTTTTGGTAAAGGGGGGTTTTGGGGCTTTTGATTACGAATCTAATTTTTTTTCGGCAACGTTTTTTTTGGGAGATATTCATCAAAAATTTAAAAAATCAAACAACCCCTTTTTAAAACTATTCCTCCTTCTTTTTGACAGAAGTCTTGTTTTTTTCCCCCAAAAATTGGTAAAATAATTTAAAAAAAAATTTTAAAACTTTTTTTTATATTAATTTTTTTTTTTTTTCCCCATTTAATTGCAAACCTTCACTTTCACACCAGCAACGTGTAGGCAACCATGTATACACTAGGCTTTAAGTAAACAATTGTGGCTGCTGCCTTTGAACTTGAGAGTTCCAATTTAAGGAAAAAAGGTGAAAATAAATAAAAATAAAGGTTTTAAAAAAGGTGTTTAAAAAAATTTTTGGGCCATTTATTAAAATAAAATTTTAAAAAAGAAGGGGGAATATAGTAAAAATTGGGTTAGTTTTTTTTTAACTTTGATGATAATATCTCGAAACAAACGTCCAAAAAAAAAAAAATTTGGTTCGTAATCAGCCCCCAAAAATTTTCCAAATTTGGTTAAAATCGGGGGAAAAACCTTTCGGTTTTCCCCAAAATTTACCCTTTTTTATACATAATTTACATTTTTGTTAAATATTTTTTTAAATCCAAACTTGCATAAGAGAGCTACAGACATTTAAAATTCAAATACAAAACGCCCGTGCCAAAAAAGATTATCGGGGTATTTAAATTTCGTGTGACGTCACAAAACGCTCTTAACCTGTGCCTGTTTTGACAATTTACTGTGTTTACATTTTTATTTGCGGTTATGTATGTTGTCGTAAGAAGTTTAAAATATTGAATGTGTATCGAGAGACTTGACTAAAAGTGGGGACGTGATCCTAAAAGTTATTCTACAAAGTCTAGTGCATGTGTTTATTTCAGAGAAATAAAGGGGGGAGAAAGCGCTTCGACCACTGCGCATCCAATTTTACGAGGACGGTATGTGAGCCGCCATGGTTGCTTCTACTTGTCAAATCCAAATTGACATTTGTTTTGTTTTCTTTGTTGTTCTCTGGAAAAAAAGGGTTGTCGTATAAAAAGAGTTTTTCGTAAATGTTTTGTTTATTTTGGATTAGATTTGGCTTAGTATCTTTCTTTTATTTTAGTTAAGGTTCCATTTATAATGCTCTAATTTAGTTTAATGTATGTCTTGTTGCGTGAGAGGGTTCCTTTAGGAGATATAGTACAGCCGAAGATATTTTCGTTTGTAAGTACCCCATTTTATATAGTGAAAATAATTTATTGGGTAAAAAAAAACCTAGAAAAATTAAACAAAATAGTTTAATTGAATTTTTTTTAAAATAACATACATTTTTAGTTTAGGTCTCTTGATTGTTATACCAGGCGAAACAAAATTTACATGTAATATTTTAATTTTGGGGGTTTCCAAAAGGGGGTTTTGGTTCAAAAATGATCGGTAACCGCAAATGACCAATTGGTCAGCTAGCAGATACATTTGTTTAAAACAGTTCCTGGATAGTGAACAAAAGGATGGGAAAAAAATTTTTAAAAAAAAAATGTTATATTTGTTTTTTTTTATGGCTTTCCACCCAAGCACCCACCAATTATCACCAATTCCATGGCGAAACACCGTACCAAAACTATTAAGGGGGGAAAAAATAAGAAATAAGTTAACCAATTGGGGTTCCATTTAATGGTCAATAAAACCTGAAAAAAAAGATCTTGTTTTATTGTTAACCCAATAGTTTAAGCAAATAACCTACCGGATTAAGTGTAAGAATGTCCTTTTCTATTTCTCAGAGGGGGGGTGTGAACTTGCCCATGATTGTGTCTATATAACTTTATTATTATGGTATCTTAGTATTGGCAATTGCCACTATTAATCATTCAAATTGCAGCAGCCTAAATATAAACTAATTATGAAATAATTTGTTCAATTAGAATTTTGTGTGATCTACAATATTTAAACATCGATAAAAAAAATTTCTTAAATTATACAATACAATAAGTTAGTTTAACAGGAAACAGAAATTTATGTTTGCAATTTTACAACATTAATTGTCAAAAAAGTATTTAAAAAAAGTATCATAAGAAAAAAATATGTGAATGGCATGACCTTGGGCATTGTTTTTAAAAGCAGGTAAAAAAAGAGTGGCATAAGTTAAGAGGTTAGTATCATCACAGTATATAAAAAATTTAAACATATAGCATGTATTTTTTTTTTTAAAATATAGGACTTTCCTTTTATAATTTTCATAGTAAGAAAAAAATCAAATTTTTTATCACCTGCTTAAGATGATATATATGATTATAGATATTGTTAAACAACCCTTTTTAAAATAAAGGTGTTCAATTGGGCCAACTACATGTATTATCCCGTGTCATTTCTTAAATAAATTTACTTTTTAATGCAAAAAAAAAATTTTACATAAAATACAGTGTATAAATAAAAAACTTCTTTTCTGATTATTTATTTTATTTAATAAAATGCTATTTGTCCATATTGCATGTTCTCGCTGTGAAGTTTTTTTTGGGTGCCTTTTTATTGTTGCATTTTTTTCTATATTCTCTTACTGTAACTTTAGGTCTGGTTTTATTCAGAATTAGTTAACACTTTTTTACACAACCCCAAAATTTGAAATAAACCCTTTGATAAAACTTACATAAAAAAGATATGTTTACTTTAGAGTTCTAAAGACAGCACTCAGTTATTGGGAAAAATTTTTTTAAAGTTTTTTTTGGGGAAACAAGTTGGTATTTCGTTTTAGCATTTCCATTTTCTTTTTCTGCGAAGTCCCCGGGGTCTTCTTGCCCTTTTCTTTAAAAAAAAAAAGTAATATATATTATATGCATATTTATAACGTATTCTGCTTTCTTTTCCTTTACTAAAAAAAAAAAAACATTATGAATTTGATTCTGAGTTTTTTACCAAAAAAAACTTCTAACCCATAAATTTTTTTGAATTCATACAAATTATTCACCTGCATAGTATATTTTTAATAATTTTTTTAAAAATTTTAAATTTATTCAAAAAACGTAATATTATTAAAAAAACCATTTTAATTAAATTTTTTTTACAAAAAGATTATGACATGACAAGCACAAATAAAAATGACAAGCGAAAGCAACCATGGCGGCCCCCTTTTTGACTTTTCGGAGATTGAAGAGCTTTCCCCCTTTTCTATTTCTCGGGTTTTAGGGGACAGGCCAAAAGAAACCATGGGAGCACTTCGGTTCTGGTTCCGGTGTATAGAGACCCCCATCCTGCTCAGACCTATTGACTCCTCTGTACTAGCAGATCGCCTGAAACGGAAAATAGGTTAAACTATTAAAAATGTATAGTTTATTACCAAAATTTTAACACTTTTATTTTTAGTACAATTTTATTTTTTAATTTTTCAGTTTTTATACTTTATTTTTATTTTGAAAGCAATAGCTCTTAGTAGGCCAGGTCTCTAAGCCCCGACTTTTTAATAAATAAATAAATTATACGTTTTAAAGTCTTTGTTGGGTACAATAGGTTTGCTAAGGTCCTGGTTTCGGAGTATAAAAAATTAGTGTGCTCAACCCTATTAACTCCTATATAAACCGGCAGATCACTTGAATGAAAATAAAGAAAAGAAAAAAAAAACTTACCTACGTTGCGGTGGCAAGTCTACCACTGTTTTTAGAACAAAATATATAAAAATAAACTAAATAATAATAATTTAAATTATTTTTTTATATGTTATTAAAAAAAAACGTAGAACATTCTGAAATCGTTTGGGTTCACATCATAAATTCCGCCAAAACGATCTGATTTTTAAATCCAAATCTTACAGTTTTTATTTTAATAATTTTTTTAATTTTCATTTTTTAATTTTTTACGTTAATTTTATTTTAAAAACGGTGGTAGACTTGCCATCAAAATATAGATAAGTATTTTGATTTTTTGGGGATTTTTCTTTGTTTCAGGCGATCTGCCGGTTCATAGGGATCAATAGCATCACAAGCACTTTAAAACATAGTAAAAGCCACAGGCGGTATGTTACATCGATGAGCTGTTGGATGGTGATAACTACGATATTAATATTAAATATTTAAAAGAAAATGGTAATATAATGAGGAGGAAAGTTTTTTTTCGACATATATAGCAAGACATATTAATGTTTTATTGAAATTTAACTAAATATGAACAACTATATGGGCATATAAAAAGAATCACCTGTGATTGGAAATAGAACTGTGGATTGTTGCTTGGTACGGCCGTTATCAATCAAATATCATTAGGATTTCTAAAATATTAACACTTTATTTGATGATACTAATGTACAACTATAGAAGAAAATAGTGACGAAGATGGAATTATATATTTTAAATGAAAACTAAAAATCTATAGGTTTTATATACCATAATGAGCTATTTTGTGCCTAACTACATAGAAATTCATTATTATTATTATTCAATATGTTTTACCCATCACGCATTTATGTTATTGGTATAAGTTATAGTTGAATACTTAGTAATAATACCTAAATTTTTTGGTTGGTGTATCTCAAGAACTAGCCTAAAGGCTTATGATTGGTTAAAAAATTATTTAAAAAAAAATAAAATACTAAATATTGGCTTTTATGTCGCTTTGGTTTTATTTAAGTATCTATCACAGTTTTGTAAAAAAAAAATTTTGAAGTTAGGGGTTGCAACCCCTTTATTCAAAAACGAATAAGGCTAGGAGTATAATAATTGGCCAAATATTATTTTCAACAACTAGCAACATAATAAAGGCACTAATGTCATGAACGACGCCGGTGCAGATTGTAAAAACCTGTAAAAAATTGAGAAAGTTATGTCACGTGATTAGAGATTTTTGATTTTAAAAATCGCTCATTTTATTACTGACTGGCTGACCGACTGATTGACTGACTGACTTAATGCCTACTTTATTCAACTTCTCGTCTAATCTAAAATGACATTAACTTTAGATTTTTAAATATACCATATAATATATAGTATTTTTAGCTTTTTGGGTCTTAAAAAAAATTAGTAAAAAACTCAGACGAAAGAAAGAAAAGACTTAACATTTCATTCATAAGTGACACTTTGTTTTGTCCCAAAACATTTCAATAAAATCATATAGGGGGAAAAAAGGGTAGAAGATAAATTAGGGCTGATCAAGGCAACATTGTACGGAGCCCGCAGTTTCGACCAGTGGCGTATGGTTTATGTTAAAATTTCGATTAGATATAAATTTATTAAAAATATTAATTTTTAAATCGTTCTAATTATGGTGATCCTTTTTAAATTTTTGTTTTTGAAAATATTGATTAGCAACATAAATAGTTATAAAAAAAATTTTATTCTAAAAAAACATAAAATATTTTTTGGGATATTGGTTATTTAAACAAAAATTTCTTTTCTCCTATAAATTAAGAATAATGTGGGCCACAAATTAATAAAAAAAACAAAAACTGGGGATACTTTTTTTTATATACGGTACACAAAAAAAACATAAAATATTAGATATAAGGCAAAATAAAAAATTATCTACTTATTCCTAAGATAATATACAGTGTCCATAAAGTCCGCATCAAATGGGGAAAAATTTTTCCCCCAAATTTAATTTGGGATTTTTTTTTCCCAAAAATTTTGTTTGAAAAATAATGCCAAATAATGTATACAGGGTGCCACGATTCCCAGTGCATGCATGGGGATCTCGGATATCGTAAGAGATATGAAGTCGGTTAAATTATGGAAAAGTTGTGTATTTACGTAATAACCATACCCACTTTAGAAAGTTGCATAATTCCGAGTACTTTCGGAGATATTCGAAAAAAAAAAACCCAAAATTTTCCTATTTCTTTTTATTTTTCTAACGTTATTTAAAGAGATATGGAAAAACAAAAAAATACTTTCTCGTGGTCCACTTTTTAAGCTCTACAAAAAAGAGTTAAGAAAATTTTCCTCACGCGTTTCGTTTTCGTTAAATCATCATCAACTTATTTTTTTAAATACGGACCTGGTTTTTTTTTTTTTTCATTTTTTTTAACCCCTTATTATTCCAATAACAAAAATGTATAACACTGAATATTTTTTAACAAATATGAAACGCCCC
>JAHBCN010020203.1:0-15254 GCA_019359885.1 Listronotus oregonensis
AGCACCTGTTCAGCCGTTACATGCTTTTTAATTCGGCATAGGTATATCCATGCCTTTCTGTCCGCTCCTACAAAGCCTGTAGTTTCATCTTCTTGGGAAACTCTTGTGGTCCCTAATCTTTTAGGCGGACGCCTTCGGATTACCTTAAATCCTTCTTCGTCAGTTTCCTCATTATCTTTTTTATCATTATCTGCCATATCCTTTTCAATATTTATAAGATTTCCCATAATTTCTTTTTGTTTGTGTCTAAGTTGTTTAAAATTGTTTGTTATTACTTTTTGTGTGACCCCTGTATTTGGTGTATTTCTTTGACTTTGTCCTTGTGAAGAATTTATTTTATTTTGATTCTGAATGACAGCGCCAAGATAAGAATTGTTTACTTTTTTTGGAATCCCTTCGATGTTTTTAATTTTTTCTTCTAATAATTTGGTGTTTTTGTGTAGTAACTGGTTATTTTCTTGAAGTAATTTGTTATTGTTTTCAAATAAATCATACTTATCTTGTAAACCTTGCATGCTTTTCTTCAGTGCTTCAATTTCCATTAGGTATTTGTTTAAGTCCATTTTTTTAATATAATCGTTTGAGGTTAGTTTGCAGCATTTTGTTCTTGTATCCCCTTTTTCACAAATTAGGTGGCTGAAATCTCTTTCTAAACATGACCTGTGAAAGATATTTCCGCAATTTACACAAATTATGCTTGAACTATCTCTTGTTTTGCAACAAGTGTACTTTTTAATAACGTGTTGTTCACTCGCGTTTCCATCGCTCGCCATCTTGACTATATATTGTCAGCAACTGGCACTATGCAATCCTAAAAAATACATTCATAAATATATTTAAATCTTAAAATATTTGGCACATCTGAGGATGTATTTTTAGATTATGATACTCTTAAAACGAGTTATTTTACCTTTTGCAAGATCACTATTCTGATAGCATCATTTTTCAAAATTATATTTTCTAACCTCCGACTCATCACAGCTCTGAAGTGGGTTTCGAAGCTTTTCCAAACTGGAAATACAGTAATCATTAAGATTTATACTCTAAAAAATATCTATTCTAGTGGTTTTTTCTTAAAACCAATAAAAATAAAAACTTAGTCCAAAATAAAATAAATTATTAAATATAAAAAATGTCAAATAGTCCACACAAAAAATAAAAACACTGCAGAGTAATCTCTAATCTCACTAATTACTTTAAAACACGAAATAACACACCCAAACACAAAAAAAATTTAATACAAAAATTGAAACGCCGTTAATCCATTACTGGGTGATTTACGCCAATCAGCTGATTTTGACGTTGAGTCTAGTAATTTTGTTTTTGAACATGTAAGCCAACACAAAAATGTTAGCTTGGACAAACTATATATATATATATATATATATATATATATATATATATATATATATATATATATATATATATATATATATATATATATATAATATAAATATATATATATATATATATATATATATATATATATATATATATATATATATATATATATATATATATATATATATATATATATATATATATATATATATATATATATATTATTATATATATATATATATATATATATATATATATATATATATATATATATATATATATATATATATATATATATATATATATATATATATATATATATATATATTAACGTTTTTTTCGGTGCCTTGCTGTTTCCTGAAAAGGACATATTGTTTGCCGAGGCTGGCAAAACACATTTTGCCATTATCAAAGCTTAGAAGCTTACTGCAGTAAGCAGCAGTAAGCAGCAGTAAGCAGCAGTAAGCTTCTAAGCTTTGATAATGGCAAATGTGATTTTGCCGAAACGTCAGCAAACAATATGTCCTTTTCAGGACAACAACACACGAGTTACCGAAAGAAAAACGTTAACACACGGAATTTAATAGAAGACCTAAAAATATTATGACAAGTTCCCATAAGCTTTTTTCCTATGAGCCTTCTCTACGGAGATACAGGTACATAACCGACGCCCCTGAAAATCGTTTTTGTTTAAATAACTCCTAAAATACTAGGCGTAATTTAATATTTTTTTAATATGATGCTTACTAGATAAGTCTTCTTAAAATGAACCCATTAAATCATATTTGGCTTATTTAGTTTGCAGGGACGGACTAGCTCTGACACAATAATAGCAATTTTTTTAACACCCTGTATGATAAAGGCTCAACAATATTATTTTTAGATAGCTTCAACCTTAAACTAAAAAAAAGGTACTCTTGATTGACATCGATAAAGTCAACTGTTTACGAGAAATAAAACATCATGATTGGTAATTTTTTTTACCAGGATGTTCTCTAATTGTACGTTAATATTATGGGAAGCAATTCTTGGGTGCATTTTAAGAAGAAAACTTCATATGAACGTATGTCCTAAACGTCTTAACTTTTGAGATACAGGGTGGTAATATTTTCAAAAATAAATTATTTATTATTAAAACCTGTAATACCACTTTAGATATTTTAATGAAATTAAGCATATAAGTACTATGTATCAAGAAGCCTTTTTTAGTGTAACACATTTTTCTTTATTTCCACCAGTGGCGTTCATACAGAATTTGACCTGCCTATTTTGGTTTTTTCCAGATATCTCCGGAAGTACTCGGAATTTTACATCTTTCTAATAGGCATGTTGTTAGGCACCTAAATGCGCAACTTTGCCATAATATAACCGACGTTGTATCTCTTACGGTTTCCGAGATCCCCGTGCATGCACTCGAATCTGTGGCACCCTGTTTATATATATATATATATATATATATATATATATATATATATATATATATATATATATATATATATATATATATATATATATATATATATATATATATATATATATATATATATATATATATATATATATATATATATATATATATATATATATATATATATATATATATATATATATATATATATATATATATATATATAAAAGTGGAAGGGTATGTCCAGTATTTTTCAAGATGTTCTAGAAAACACTAAAATGTATAAATGTTAAAAAAATTTAAATTCAAAAATTATGAGCACTAGGATGTAAAACAATAAATTGATTATGTTTCTTATAATGACTCTAGCCTTAAGAAAACTCACTTTGCACCCTTGAAAAAAGAAAAAATAAATTCCCGAAAGCTCGGCGTTTAGTAAAAAAAGAGTTTTACTTCAGCCCTAGACCGAATCCTCAACAATTTGGAATCTTTTATATATATATATATATATATATATATATATATATATATATATATATATATATATATATATATATATATATATATATATATATTGTAATAACATGTCTGAAATCTTTAATTAAAAAATAAATTTCATAAGGGAAAAATTGGCAAACAACAAGATTAAAGGGAAAAAAAGTCTATTTTCATAAGATAAAAGGGGGCATAATTGTATAAAATTAACAATTAAAATTAAAAACAGATTAGGGCATATTAAAACATATATCATTTCAAAGCCAAAACCTCAGAGAAGGAATTTCGGGATATTAGGACAGCTAAGATATAATTATAAAACAGAAAATTTTATCCAAAGTTAAAAATATCAAGTACCAGAATCCATATTTTTATATCAATTTTTTGTCTAGTAGTCTGGATTCTGGCAGACATATTTAAAATATATTCTTTTGTTTCGGAGGGTATAAATAGCAAACACCCCCGAAAACGAGAGATTCGTCAGTTTTCACTTGCTGTAGTCACCTCGCTGCTCGGGAAAGAAAAAAACAAATGAAATGGGAAAGTTAACCCTACATTTGAAAGAAGAAAAAACAAAATAAGTTGTAAAAGAAAAGTAATTCAAAGTGTTTTTTAAGGAAATATTTTAGTAAAGAATTTAATAATAAATAATAAAATAAACAAATACAAACCTTTAAAATAACAACGGCGAATTCTCAAGAAGAAACAACCACATAAACAAATTGGGAAATTTTCATAATCCAGCCAAACTACATGTTCCAGTTCCAATAAATTAGATAATTTGGTAATCATAATATAAATCCAGGACAAGAAAACAAACAAATTCATTGTTATATCCTTTTTTTATCAACAAATTCACAGGATAAAAAGGTATTTTTAGAGTTAAGAATTATGAAAGTGTCAATGACTTGAACTATTAAAAATCATTTGAACTATTTTACCAGCGTTTTCCATTGGTGATAGTTAATTTAATCTAGCGTATTCCATTGACAATAGTTAGTTTTAAAAAGGGAATTTTAGGTAGTAAATCTCCATTGTAATAAATTTTAAATTTTAAAATAGTTATTAAAATTATTAAAAACAAACGTCATAAATATAATTTATTTTAATTAAATTTATTTTAAGTAATAAATAAAATATATTTTAACAATAGGACTTTGATTTATCCAAGTTAAATAACAAAATTAGAAAATTAAAAATAATTTACCAGAACTCAAAGGGATAGGAGTCTAGAGATTAAGATAGTAAGTATTAGCCGAGGTATTATTACAATAAAATAAACAATCAAATAAACTTTATTGTCCCACACACACAAATTATAAAGTATCGAATCGTTGCTACATTAATAATAAAAATAATTAATTAATAATAAAATAAATAACAATAACAAACTTACACCTAGTAACGATTTCGCTACAAAAATGGCGCCCAACGTGGGGCAATAAATTTTAAAATTAGGGAAAAACAAAGAGGTTAAAAAAAAGGCTATATAAACAATAAATAAATAATAAATTATTTTTATTGAATTTTGATAATAACAAGTGATACATTTTATTATAATAAGCAATAGAAAATAACAAGGGGGCAAACATTTTTTAGTATAAAAAGAAAGATTTTATAAAAGAAAAATTGAACTTGGATAAATATAGAGTACATAGAGGTATGAGGTAAGATTTATTTATAAGATTTGTCTAGATTAAGTAGTCATATGTATAAAAAAAATAAGCCATATAATTTTTCAAATAACAAATAAAGAGAAAAATCTGGCAGGTAATATTAAATGGGTGATAGTATATATTGATATATTGAGGTATTATTATTGACTTATTATTATTAATACTGCATAACATAATAATATATTACAACTGACTTTAATTTTCGTTACTTAATACGGAAGTTAGTCACCAAAACATAGTATACTAACCCTAATTTATATAATCGTAAATTGAAAAAAACTCTAATACAAATAAATATAAACAATTTTATTTAAAATAAAATATGGCTGACAAAACAGATTTACGATCCGGGAAAACCATTGCAAAAAGGCAATTAACCGAGGATGAACTACAATATCTTGCAAATATTTCTGATCCTGAACTACCAGAATCAAGGGATTCTTCTGATGGCGACAGTGGGAAAGTTGAGGGCCCTAAGGAGCAGGTATCCTTTGAGAAAATCCAAATTCTTTCGGATTATGTATTTCCTGGCACCTCCACCAATACGGCTGATTCACAGAGTGGGATAATGCAGATGCTCCAGCAACTCTGTAACAATATGAATAAAATCGATAACAATATGAAGGAGAACACTAAACAGCTACAAGAGGATATGAAAGAGAATATTAAACAGCTACAAGAGGATATGAAAGAGGATATAAACAATTTGGATAAAAAATTGGAAAACAATATGAAAGAGAGTACTAAACAGCTACAGGAGAACATAAATAAAATGGAAAACAAAATGGAAACAAAATTAGAAGAAACACATAAGAAAATAGAAAGCATGGAAAGGGTTTTTGATAAGAAAATAAATAAAATAACAACAAAATTAGAAGAAAAAATAGAAGAAGAAAGGATAGCACGAGAAAACCAAATCCAAAATATGGAAAATAAAATTGATAATCGGTTCGAAATATTAGAAAACAATGTTCAAGAAAACAACGCTAGGGTAGAAAATATTAAAGATAAATGGAATGAAGTAATCCATACATATGATAGCACCATAACGGAGAAATTAAACAATACAGCAAACAACCTACAAAGAAATATGAGCGACCATATCCGAAAAGAATTAAGTGACATAGAGAGGAGAATACCAACGCAAAGTATAAACGCATCTCATATTAATGCAGAGATCGGCATTAAATTCAATGGGAACATTAAATTAATCCACCCCAAAGCATTTATAATGTCTTTAAAGAATAAAATAAGGGGTATTAGAAATTTTTATGATATCAAGGAAATAATGAATTAATTTAACAGAGAATGCTAGCATATGGTATGCGAATATTGAAAACGATAAGAAAATTTTGAACAGTTCGAGAAACTCTTTATAGAATTTTATTGAGTGAGGTCAAACAAGCACAGTTTTGTGAGTTGTTTATTTTGGAAAATTTAACCCCAATTTAAAATCAGATATGATTAACTATGCACTACAATTAAGTACCACAGCTAACTACTTAGAACCCCGTATGACTGAAGAAGAGGTGGTCCTTACCATATCCAGACACTTTAATGATGAAATTGTGCAAACAATCACAATACAGAACATAAAAAACATGAATCAATTTATCCAGTTCCTAACAAGAGTGCAAAGAGGAAATTTCAGGTGACAATATAATAAACAACAAAATACAGCATATCCGAAAAATTTCAATAATAATAATTACCAAAGAAATCCACAAAATAATAATTATCAGAATAGAAATTTCAACAATAATCAAGGAAGACCAATAAACCGACAGAATCAATATTTTACAAATAGGCAAGACACTAATTTTAACAGAGAAAGAAATTTTCCAAATAACAACCAACAATATACTAATAGACAGCAAGATAGAAATTATAACAACAATCCACGAAATAACTATATAAATAACAATGGAATAAGAAATCATGATAATAATCAAAATAGAAGAATAAATAGAGTACAATATAGTAACAGCGAAGAACAAATACATTTTAACAGTAACAAACAAGCAAGAGGGAATATAAAAAGAAGTGTAAGTCTAGATAGATCAACAAGGCAGGACGTAGAACATATACAAAATAATCAAGACCAACAAAATTTTCAGTAAATTTCCCATAAAAGAAGCCCATAAAAAATAAAGACAATAATATTTTATACGAACATCCCAGAGAAATTATAGAAATACAACAAGATGAAAATTTAAATAATAGTAACAATGACGAATTAATATTTATAAAAGCAAAATATAATGATCAAAATTTAAAAATATTAATAGACACTGGCTCTGAAGGAACAATTATAAATGAAGAAAAATTAAATACAATAGTAAACAAAGAAAAATGTAAAATAAATAAAATTCCAAAAATAAAACTTATAGGGGCAAGCAACAGAAAATTAGCAGAAGTAAATCAAATATGTAACATTCAAATCAAAATAGAAGAAAAAGAATTGTTATTACAATGTTTAGTAATGAAGGGTCTGCAATATGACATAATTATGGGTAATGACATGCTGGCAAAGTATAAATCTAAAATAAACTATAATTCGAATGAAATATGTATTGACAATAAAATAATAAAATTTAATAATCAGCATAATGAGATCATGTTAAAAATGGACAGCAATAAAAATAAAATGGAAATTTCAAATTCACAAATATATACGGGGAATAAACAAAATGATGTAGGCCAAGATGTGCTACAAAAAAATGAAAATTATGAAGTGAATCCAAAAAGAACACTTATAGGTAAAATGGATGAGGAAGTTCCAAAAATGGACCCTCATGAAAAAGAATTGTATAAAAAGGTGAATCCAAAAAGGACACCGAATTGCGAAGAAATATGGGGGGAACAATTAAATATATGTGAATATGAAAAAAATAATCAAAGAATTGAAATTAAAAATAAGAATAATGAAAATAAAACAATATTAAATAAAACTCAATGTCCAGAAAAGTTCTTGCCAGACATAAAAAAAAATATTAGACCAACACCCAGCATTAGTTAACCAAGAAAATCGCATTACTAATATATATCAACATGAATTTGAAGTAAAGGAAATCGAAAATTTTCGAGCAAAAACATATCCAATACCCTATAAGCATTGTGAACAAGTAAATTTAGAAATAGAAGAAATGATAGAAAACGGTATAATAGAAAGAGCAAACACTACAGAAATGGGAAAACCAAACAATTGCATCTTGGATAATGCAACGTACTTCAGAAATAAACGTATACAAAATAATGGAATCAAACAAAAAATCAATTTTCAATTTACAAGTATAAGACACCCACAGGCAAACCCTGCAGAAAGATACATTAAAGAAGTGAATAAATTTTTAAGGGTTATATGTTCTAAAAAACCTATTATGTGGGATAGACACTTACAGGATATCGAAATATTTATAAATACGATACCAAACCTGACTACGGAGGAAACTCCACAACGAATAATAGAAAATCCATTAATTAACCGACCATGGATAGAAACACGTATAAAAAACTATCAAGAAATAGTGAATAAAATAAATGAAAATATACGAAGGAAAACAAGAAAATACATAAAAAAAACGAATGACAAAATAAGAAAACATGTCCGTTTTAAAAAAGGCGAACTAGTCTTATTAAAAAACTTGAAAATCACAGATAAAAGTAAGGGAATATATGCAAGATTTGTGCAACCATTTATAGGTCCTTTTGAAATCTTGAATGAGCATGGCAATAATAGTTATGTGATTGGAGAAATTAACTCAAACAAAATTAGAGGTATTTTTCATGTCAATGACATATATAAATTTATATATTAGTAAAGAAACGTAAATAAGTAATGGAAATTAAAAAAGAAATAATTTCATAAAATTTATTCCAAAATATTTTTGAAAAATTTTATTCAATTAGGGGGCAATTGTAATAACATGTCTGAAATCTTTAATTAAAAAATAAATTTCATAAGGGAAAAATTGGCAAACAACAAGATTAAAGGGAAAAAAAGTCTATTTTCATAAGATAAAAGGGGGCATAATTGTATAAAATAACTAATTTTTATTTGTAAATATGAAATAAAGATCCACAATCATGGGAAAAACAAAAATAAGTAAAAAAATTGCATAAGAAATGTTTTAGATAGAAAGTTGATATTTCTAGTATCGGAGCGAAAGGAAAAAACTCCATAATTCTCATAAAAAGCAATTTTTCTCAATCAAGATATATGAAACAGAAGTATATAGACATATATAAAGATAATATAAAGGAATAAACAAATTTACAGAGAAAGGATAAGAATTATGGTATAAAACATAAACAATTTTTATGACACGAAGGTCAAATATGTAATATGGCATATTTCTTTAATATCATTGGATATTAAGTATAGATAAGTTTGTAAATAGATAGAATAGGATAATTTTAAGAAATAAACAGAATTTTGTCAAAGTGGAAGGATTATAATGGACAAAAAAATCCATAACAAAATTCGTTTCGAACTAAAAGTTACAGTGCGACATGTTTTAACCAAAAGTTCAACGGCGCGAAACGGGAATAACCCCAATTACAATAAAACAGTGATAATAAACTCTAATTAATAATAAAATTAAAAGACATTCAAAAGAAAATTAGATTTAAGGGTATAAATGGACTTTAGAAAGTAAGATGAACAATACTTGTCCCATGACAAGGCAATAAAGCCATTTCTAGCCAATTGTAAACATAGCTCATAGGTTAAATTATATGTATAAGTTGTAGAATATTATATTTAATTATTATCAAGCATTAGTTTTAAGTAAATAAGTGAAATAGGAGATAAAAAAGGAAATATATCAGAATAATAGTATCAAAATTTACTGACATTAAGTGACTCATCATGAAAATTAACAATTAAAAACAGATTATGGCATATTAAAACATATATCATTTCAAAGCCAAAACCTCAGAGAAGGAATTTCGGGATATTAGGACAGCTAAGATATAATTATAAAACAGAAAATTTTATCCAAAGTTAAAAATATCAAGTACCAGAATCCATATTTTTATATCAATTTTTTGTCTAGTAGTCTGGATTCTGGCAGACATATTTAAAATATATTCTTTTGTTTCGGAGGGTATAAATAGCAAACACCCCCGAAAACGAGAGATTCGTCAGTTTTCACTTGCTGTAGTCACCTCGCTGCTCGGGAAAGAAAAAAACAAATGAAATGGGAAAGTTAACCCTACTTTTGAAAGAAGAAAAAACAAAATAAGTTGTAAAAGAAAAGTAATTCAAAGTGTTTTTTTAAGGAAATATTTTAGTAAAGAATTTAATAATAAATAATAAAATAAACAAATACAAACCTTTAAAATAACAACGGCGAATTCTCAAGAAGAAACAACCACATAAACAAATTGGGAAATTTTCATAATCCAGCCAAACTACATGTTCCAGTTCCAATAAATTAGATAATTTGGTAATCATAATATAAATCCAGGACAAGAAAACAAACAAATTCATTGTTATATCCTTTTTTATCAACAAATTCACAGGATAAAAAGGTATTTTTAGAGTTAAGAATTATGAAAGTGTCAATGACTTGAACTATTAAAAATCATTTGAACTATTTTACCAGCGTTTTCCATTGGTGATAGTTAATTTAATCTAGCGTATTCCATTGACAATAGTTAGTTTTAAAAAGGGAATTTTAGGTAGTAAATCTCCATTGTAATAAATTTTAAATTTTAAAATAGTTATTAAAATTATTAAAAACAAACGTCATAAATATAATTTATTTTAATTAAATTTATTTTAAGTAATAAATAAAATATATTTTAACAATAGGACTTTGATTTATCCAAGTTAAATAACAAAATTAGAAAATTAAAAATAATTTGCCAGAACTCAAAGGGATAGGAGTCTAGAGATTAAGATAGTAAGTATTAGCCGAGGTATTATTACAATAAAATAAACAATCAAATAAACTTTATTGTCCCACACACACAAATTATAAAGTATCGAATCGTTGCTACATTAATAATAAAAATAATTAATTAATAATAAAATAAATAACAATAACAAACTTACACCTAGTAACGATTTCGCTACAATATATATATATATATATATATATATATATATATATATATATATATATATATATATATATATATATATATATATATATATATATATATATATATATATATATATATATATATATATATATATATATATATATATATATATATATAAATATATACGATGTAAATAGTATGATGCTCACGATTTAAATGGGCGATAGTGAAGCTCAAAAAAAGTTGAAAATGACAATATGACGTATGTGTCAAAACTTAAAAGACTTTTATCTAAACAATGTTAAAGACATGAACTTTAAATGCAGTTATTTCTGAAAACCTTAACTGGAAACTTTTGTCTTAATCGCTTATCAGTAGATTCATTTGCTAATAAAATAAACTAAGTTTTAAATGTTTAAGGGAGTGATGATCACGTTGTTAAATTTAGCAATGTTAGATTTGTGTTTAACAAAAGTCATTTAAATAGTTATTCAATGATTTTAGTACAACCTGACATTTTGACATTTAAACCGTTGTTAACTTTTAACAATTTGCTAAGTTGACAACGGTTTAGAATGTTTAACAAAATGTCAGATTTTGACAGGTTTCCTACTAAAATCATTGAATAACACTGACAATGACGTTTTATTAAACATTCTAAACTGCTAAGTTCATTGCTAAATTTAACAACGCGATCATCACTCGGCCGTTTGTCTACAAATAAAAACAAATAAAGCAATTTTTCTCCCAATTAAAAATTTAAAAAACAATTAGCAACAGAGCTACCCAAAACCTTTGTGCGTAAAGTTAAGTTGTACATTGTGCTTACCGGTCCGGCCGCAATATTTTTGATTGTTTTTAAATAGAAAAAAAGCCGATATGTTTTAAATTTAAGACAAACGTAGTGCAAGTGTACCAAAGAATTATGAAAACGGAATGAGTGTGACCGAGGTCTCTTATCCTTTAAGCAAAATAAGAAAATGCTGTCTTAAAGCATAATAATTTGTGCTCTTAAAATGGATATTAAGCCTTTTCTTGTGGTAAGTACAATTATTTCTTAATTACAAATAAAACCAAACAATGATTAATTGTTTTTTACTTAAATTTAGTTCCAAATTAAATTTTAAAATAAGTTGCAGGAAGTAATTTTTATTATTTGTAGGGAAACAAACATCTCCTTAAAAAAAGTATAAATATGCAAAACCTCGCAAAAAAAAGTTCGACTCGCTGCAATAAAACGGAGGCGGTGTTGCCAACTTTTTTAAACTTTAATAGGCCATATAACAATCAACTCTTGACCCATATGTTTTTGGCTTTCTCGAGTTGTTTTGAGCTCCACTATCGCCCATTAAAATCGTGAGCATAATACTTTTTACATCCTGATAAAATTAAAAGAAAAAATGTAATTCCTGGCTTGTCAAATAAAATTCAACGAATAGGTAGTAAATTTAATATTCGTACTATCTTTAAAACATAAAACACTATTAGATCTCAAGTAACAAAAACAAAACCATACAATATAAACGAAAACACAAAAAATGTTACTTATAAGATCCCTTGTGAATGTAATAAATTTTATATAAGTGAAACTTGCAAACCAATAGTCAAACGCATAAAAGAACATACATTAAAAACACAGAATTCCACAAAACAAAAATCCGTCAACACGCATTTGATAACAACCACATAATAAACTAAAATGCTTCTAGCCTAAGGGAAAGTGCATGTATTTTATTAAATAAAAATAAATGTGTAGCATCAATATCTGTTAATTTAAATAATACATGGTTACCTATGCTTAATGCTGCAGTAAATTCAGGTAAACTTAAAATTAATTAACACACCATAGGTACTACATTTTTTTGTCTTTTTGAATACTTTAAATATACCAGCCAAATAAACTAATGTTATTTATGAAAAAACGTCATAAAAAGTAAAAACCTTTCAAAAGCTTTAAGCATTTTTTTTTAAATTTAGTTTAATTTTATCTTGACAACGGTAGCCGATTTGCCACCGAAACGTAGATTAGTATTTTTAATTTTTGGGTTTTTTAGGGGTTTCCTGCTTTTTTGTTGCAGGCGATCTGCAAGTTTATAGGGGTCAATAGGTCTGAGCAGGCTCAGCTCGCTATACCCCGGAACCTGGACCGAAGTGATTCCATTTCTAGAAAATTTTAAGGCGGGTACTCCCAACGAAAACATATTAAAACATTTAACAGTTGATATAAAAATACATTTTGTTAACACCTGCAAAAAGAATATCTAAGTGTTAAAATACTGTGGGTGTCATAGGTAAAGTAAAAGGCAGTTTTTTAATACAGGAAAAGAGAAATTATCTGCAGGTGGCAGGTTTCACAGTTTAGACACTCTGGGGATTAATTAGTAGACGAAATGAAAAGTTCGGGGCTTATCCAGATAGACTGTAAACTCTAAAGGAATGTTTGAAAGTGCGTGTTACTCCACTGATGCTTTTAAGTCAAGGATTTAGACTGGGTAATATACTTTATAACAGAAGCAGTGTAAATATCTATAAAAAAACACAGCACACAGCTTGTCAATGGGCAAGAGGAGGCAACTTCAAGGTAAAAGTGGGATTATTAGTAAGGCAAACGGTAGTTTTTTTGGATGGATCTAAGAACTCCTAGTGATGTAAAAAAAGCGGGTTTTCAGGCATGCAAATAGACTTCCCAGCTGTGCCTGATCTGGGAAAAATACCCACTCGTTTTAAAGATAAATTTAAGTCTCCTGAAAACTATTGTAAATATGGATATAATATATTTAGGATGTTATACAGATTAAATGGTTACGTACGTACGTACTTACACATACATACATACATGCATACATACATACATACATACATACATACATACATACAAACGTAGATACATACATACATACATACATACATACATACATACATACATACATACATACATACATACATACATACATGCATACATACATACATACATACATGCATACATACATACATACATACATACATACATACATACGACATACATACATACATACATACATACATACATACATACATACATACATACATACATACATACATACATGCCAAGCTAATAAAAGTTAAAAATGAGTAATAGGTGACTTACTGACTTTGGCTTTCGCGGTCATTGTTTAAACTAAAAGAATTTTTGGTTGGGCTTAAAGGTCGTCCTTTCGCTAGCACGAGGATTAAGCTTCTTCTGAGGTCCTTCCAACCAACGAAGGCCTTTAAGTCCGACAAAAAAATATTTTAGTAGTTATTTGTTTGTTTATTGTTATATTTTTTCAACAGAAAAAGCCTTACTTTCAGGTTATGACTTCTTACTTGGTCTATAGAAATTTAATTAGCAGACTGTACGGTTAAAAAACAAGAATATCATAATATAAAAATGGATAAGAACGAAAATGTAATAAACTAAAAGAAAAGTCAGTAAACATAGAGCTTAGAGTTACATTGAATAATGTTTTTATAAAACTCTGAAGTATTAAGTGCTATAACAAGGAAATAGAGACACTTCCTTTAGTAACATTAATCAAAACTTGTCAGCTTTAAGAAAACGGATTGTATTAAAATACATCGGAAAGTAATTTTGATGAGACAGTGAAAAGATTATAGAACTACAAACAGAGCTAGGATAAAAAGAAAGTAATAATAATACTTTATTGGGTAGGATATAAAAATAATTAAAATGTTAACAGATAGGGTTTTGCAATTTAATAATTTTAATGACCATTTAGATATTTTTAAGATATAACTACTAAAATACCTATACTATATTGTATGACAATTTAGGGGTAGTTAAATATTGGCTTTTCCATCAGTTAAATAAAAATGCTATAAATAATTTTTCTAAAGAGGTAAAAAACGATTACCATTTATCTAAAAGTCATTAAAACTTTTAATAATTTATTAGAAATAAAAGGTTGCTTTAGTTAAGATAAAATTACAAAAAATATTGCAGTTGTTCAAGTGTACTACAATGTAAAAACTCTAATGCCACTGTAAGATTTAAAATATAAATAGTTTTAATGTAAATCTGCTAATGGTTTAAGCCTATTTGAATAGGGCTGCGGAAGTTTTACAACTACTTTTTATGTTTGTAGTTATGTCACTCTCATATTATTGTAAATCCCGCAAAATAACAACTTAGTAAACAAAAAAAGCAGAAATAAAATAGTATTTACAAGGAAATAGTGTACCTGCTTAAAATATTGACCACATGTTCAGGGAAAAGCATTTTATCCAACTATTAGCACTCTGGA
>JAHBCN010020204.1:0-15353 GCA_019359885.1 Listronotus oregonensis
TAGTTAGATGTATATTTAACCATTTATTAAATATGAAAACTTTATGAGTCAACACTGATTTTAAATTAAACACATGTTTAATTAATTTCGAAACTATTAAAACTTCGAAACTCCGTAGTTTCAAGTTTAAAGATTAAAGTTTTGCTTTTCTTGTTTGGCGATTAAACTCAACACCAGCGGTCTGGCTACAGTCGCGTTTGTCTAGGTCCAATGACATAAATGTTTGGTACAATACCCTTTAAAGACGCGTGGGTAAGAGTAATACGGGGGCACAATGACATTAGAGTGGCTTAGGTAGTTGTAAGGAAATGTATTTATATAAATAGTTTTTGAGTAAACTTTTTATATTCGGACAGTTCTTGAAGGCTAAAATCCTAAGTAGTAACGTACCGTGGGTGTCTTATGGTCGGTTGCACCAACACTTTTTACTGCACTTGAGTTGTTTTTAAGCATTAACTGCCTCTTAAGTTTTAAATGTTTCTTGCATCAGTTTAAATTCGTCCTTAAGGGTTCCTTAATTTTAAGTTTAGGATTTTCTGTATTTTCTGACGTTGGAAGATTTGATATTTAACAAATATTTTGTTTATTTATCTTCCGTATGTAGTGTCAAATAATAATTAGTTTGGTAAAAATTGTGTAAAAACAAAGTTTTTAAACAATGTTCTTTTTCTTCTTCTTCTTTTTCCTGGGAGCCGTCTTGATTAACTACCGGCGGCAGCGCAGCCTCATGTCCCATTGTGTTTTATATCAATCCTCCCATTAGTCTTGTTCCTTCTACAAGTCTGTATAACCCCGAGACTGGTTGGTTGATATATTCCTGTGGGCTTATTTCTGGTTGCCCAAATAATGCCTGTCTTTTATGATTCAATGCTTTACATTCGCTTACTTTCCCCCCGTCGCACATTCTGCAAATGGCTATATATTTGTAAGAAAAAATGATACATCTCGTGTACTGTTGATCAAAAACACTGATGCCATTAAAGATATGTAAACATCACAAAATCAACTTAATCAATAGTAATGAACTACCACGTCAATGGAGAGTAAGTTGCATGTTTTTTACAAAACACCCGAGGTCTTCGTTCTAAAACTATGGACTTTTATCACAACCTAATGTCTGCTAACTACGATGTTGTCTGTATCTCGGAAACATGGTTAAACAGTGGTGTGCCTCAAGCGAGCTTTTCAAGTAAATATGATGTCTTTCGCCGTGATAGGGAATGTGCGGGATCAGTAAAGAAGGACGGGGGTGGAGTGCTGGTGGCAGTTAAAAGTGAATTGCAGGCAAGCGCCTAGTGACCTCCAGTCGGATGCTGAGGATGTTTGGATTTCTCTAAGGACCTCAAAGGGTATTAAAATGTAATATGTTGTGTTTATCTTCCTCCTGGTGATGCGAACGCTTTTTCATCATCTATAAATAATTTATACAGCCGTGAACATATCATTTCTGGGAAACCAGTTACAATAGTCGGTGATTTTAACCTATCAAGTGTAAATTGGATAAATGTCAAAAAAAAAACTTCTTTCAAGCCACGCATGTGGACGAGAGATCTCCCTTATTGACGCATTTCGTACTCTGGTTTAATGCAGTTTAATAATATTCGTAATTTAACAGTAGAACACTTGATCTCGTGCTATGCAACAGCTCATTAATACTCTGTAGATCGTTCTGATTCGGGTTGGTGGACGAGGATAGACATCATCCATCACTAGAATTTTATATTAAAAATGTTGCAACCAAGCCACTCGTCCACGGTAACCGTTACCTCTTTAATTTTAATAAGGCAAATTATGAATGTATTAATGATGACTTCTGAGCCTGGCTGGGAGAACATTTTTTTTGAAAAGTCACTGGAAAAACAGTGGATTTATTCTACTTAGAATTAAATAAAGTAATTGACAAACATGTACCATCATTTAAAACCAAAGGTAAATACCCTGTATATTTCAAATTAGCACAATAAGAACAATTAATGAAAAAATAAGCATCACAAAAATTTAAAAGATTTAATGATAGAATCTCTTATCTTACATTCTCTCGCCTGCGCCTTCTTTCAAAACAATTAATTAGAAGGGATTTTCATGACTTTGCACGAACATCGGAGGCAAAAATTCAAACAGATGCTAAAAAACTCTGGAGCTGTGTGTCCAGCAAAAAGAAGTTTATGTCTCGATACCTCAGGATCTTCACTTTGAAGGTCGCACTGCCTCCGATGGCCAGAGTGTGAGTAATCTCTTCGCAGATTTCTTTAAGAGTGTCTACATAAAATGGATAATGACAGGGAGCGAACGTCGGCTCCTACGGCGACAGGTTTCTTGTCGTCACACCCGAAGAGTCGTCGACCTCATTAAGGAATTAGATGTCCGCAAGAGTCCTGGGCCAGATGGCATTCCTCCATTATTTATAAATAAATGTATGGCAAATTTAGCTGTTCCACTGTCAATAATTTTTAATTTATCGTAAAAACAGCAATTTTTCCAGAAAGATGGAACAGTCACATATTATACTATACATAAAAGTGGAGATAGAGCTGACGTTGCAATTATCGCCCTTATTACTAAACTTTCAATCTTTGCAAAGATGCTGGAAAAATTGTGTATGTGGACATTTTAAAAACGGTGTCTAATATAATCATTAGGAACAGCACGGTTTTTACCCTAATAGGTGCCTGGAGACGAACCTCCTCTTTATTCTCAACATGTTTGTCAAACAATTGATAACCAGGGCCAATTGGACTGCGTCTACACTGACTTCAGCAAGGCGTTTGATAAGATCACCATAAACTTTTGGCGAGAGACTTGCTGATGTGGTGTCAGCGCAGGACTTATTCAGTGGGTTTGGTCCTACATCTGTCATCGCAGACAAGTGGTTGTAGTAACGATTCCACTCCGAACCATTTATAGCCACATCAGGTACCACAAGGGAGCCACCTAGGACCCTCTTTTTTATTATTTACATTAATAATATTAGAATGCTTCTCCAACTCCAAATTCCTTCTGTACGCAGATGATCTAAAAATATTTCGACAAATTACCGCAATTGAGGACTGCCAGGCCCAAGAGGACCTAGACAGATTTTTTCTTACTGCGAAAATAAACCTTTTTTCTAAACATAAAAAAATGTCATTCAATAACATTTTGTAAAAGAAAATTTAATAAATTACGATTATACTATAACAACCACAAATTAGAAAATGTCACTACAATCAAAGACCTAGGCGTTACCTTGGATAGTCAGTGGTCTTTTAGACCCCTTTCGAAAAAATAGTGGCTGAGGCAAATAAAATGCTGGATTCATAATAGAACATGAAAGAGTTTAGAGACTCAAGTACTTTCTTAACCCTCTATTACGCCTAGTGTGTAGTGTTGTCTTTGCATCTGTTATATGGAACCCACATTATAACATACACTCAAAAAGAATCGAGTCTATTCAAAATAAGTTTTTGAAAATATTGGCTTTTAAATTAAGAAGACCAACTGTAAACGTTAAAAATGAATTTAAACTAATTCCCCTTTGCTCATAAAAGAATTATTTCAGACGTGTGTTTTGTCTTTAAATTAATTAACCATACCATAGACTCCCCTTTCTTTTGTCTTGTCTCCACTTTAAGGTCCTGAAGAGATCTGAGACGCTCCGACCTATTTAATATACCTTTCTGTAGGACAGATTTGGGACAAAATACACCATTGATAAGAATGCAGTCTGAATTTAACACTCACTGTAAGAACATAAATGTCTTTTCAATTACCCTTAACGTATTTAAAAAACAAATTAAATCTCATTTTTTGAATTATATTTGTTAACAAGCATAGCTTATTAAATTGATTTATTAAACACATCTTATCTGTTTTATTATAATGTAAAAATTCTGAAAACATTTCTTTTGTTTTTGTCTTTGTAATTCTTTGTAAACATGTATTTATTTTTTTGTAAACTTTATTTTTAAGTATAACTGTATACAGTGGATACTGTTTGGAACTTTAGTTCTGTTGTACCCTGAACTTGTAAATAAATAAATAAACTTGGGTGCCCATTGTATGAGCCTATCTTGTGTAGGTGTCCTCTTAGGTTATCATGCCCTGTTAGCAACTCTACTGTTATGCGAAGTCTTTTCCTACTTTGTCTGAGTAGTTCTTTTGGATGGGCCTCTTATGAAGCTTTTTCCATATCTTATTCTACTGACGTTTTCCCAGTATCCTTCGTGTTTATTTCGGATCCATTCCCTGGTTTGCCCTCGCGCTGTGGTTTTGGTCACTCCAAGGGCAGGTTCTGGCCCAAAGTATAGTGTGGAGGATCCTTGTCTCGCTATCTCATCCGTTTTTTCGTTGCTTTCTATCCCCGAATGTCCTGGTACCCACAAGGAGTTACTCTGTTGCGTTCTCCCAGGACTTCCAGTTCTTTTTGCAATTCCCATGTCAGCTTGGACGTTACCTTGGGGTTTACTAGTGCCCCTAGTAATGCTTGGCTGTCTGTTAATATGCAGATCCGCTTGTTTTTATAAGCCCTCCTGTTATTTTCTTTTGCATAGTGTTGGTAAACAATGTTGGTTTGACTTTTAATATTATAAATGCGATATTAAATAGATTTCCAAGAACAATTTAGAAACAGTGAATTTTAATTACTTTTATGGCATGGCCTTTTTCAGCTTTTTATTTATTTATTTTTTTTTAAATTGCTTTGTTATTTTAAGAAGAAACCATTTTAACGAGATAAATTACGTTTTAAAAAGGTTTAGATTAACGAGGCCAATAGTGCTCAGTTTGGCTGAGCAAATCGAAGATGAGCTTTAGTTTACACATGACAAGTTTAAATTAGCCCTTAAATTTTAAATTTTTACTCGTAAATTAGAAATATTATACAGTATGTCCACGGAAAAGGTGTTGAATAGAAAAAACTTCAATATTTTTAATTTTATCGAAAAAAGCTACTCTTGGTAAAAAATTTTGCTACTTTTAAGAGTAAGATTGGGATAAAAACATTTAACATATTTTATACGCGGTGTTCAGAAAATTAAAAAAACTTTAAATGGTACAAGACTAAAGTGCATTTCTTTGGAAAGATATGGAAATAAGTTACAAGGAAAAATTGTTCAAAGGTAAAAGGTAGTCTCTAATACCAATTTAAAAAAAAATTGGTCCACTTTTATTTATTTGTGATTAAATTTATTTTAATATCAATTTTTATTTTAATATCAATTTTATTAAATTTTTACTGTAAAGTAAGTATTTGAAACTGACAATACTTAAAGCAATGTGTCAATAAAGCTCGTCTCTATCAACGCCTACTAGTAAAAAAATGAGTTGTTAAATTGGAATTAGTAAATTGATATCAAAATTATTTTAATCACAAATTAATAAAAGTAGGCAAATTTTTTAAAAATTGGTATTAGAGACTACCTTTTACTTCTGAACAACTTTTCCTAGTAACTTATTTCCATATATTCTCAAATAAATACACTTTATTCCTGTACCATTTAAAGTTTTTTCGATTTTCTGAACACTGCGTATAAAATATGTTAAATGTTTCTATCTCAATCTTACTTTTAGAAGTAGCAAAATTTTTTATCAGGAGTAGCTTTTTTCGATAAAATTAAAAATAGAGAAGTTTTTTCTATTCAACACCCTTTCCGTGGACATACTGTATATATGTTAATATCTTATAGTTATTGACAATAATTGTTCCCTTTCTATGGCTGTAAAGTTAGGCGTCCTTGATATTTTTTTTTATTTTACAACAAAAAAACACAAACTTTGTATTGTTATGTCTACAAAATAAAAAAAAAATGTTTTTAAAAGTTCTAACTTGATGCGTTGACTGACCAATTTTAAAAAATGTTAAAAATTTAATATTGACAAAGATTTAAGTCATATTACTGCTATTATATAATGACACCCAAGCTAGAAACGAATGGATCAATTACCAATCGATTAATTTTAAGAGCTTCTTAGTAAAAATCTACTTAAGATACTTTTGGTGCAACCGATCAGTATTCTTAGAAAGAGGCAGATGCTTAACACTGGATTTAAAACATGAAGAAGAAAGAGAAAACCCTGCAGGTAGAGTAATTCTCGGTCTAGACACTTTGATAAAGGAACGGACAAGACGAGAAGTTTAGGCCCACTCCAGATGAACTGTAAAGAGATGCGTAGAGACGCACTACGTCTTGCTCAGTTGAAAGCTGCGAGAGGAGAAATTATATTGGCTAATTTCTCGTAGCAGAAGTCATAAAAGCACCCATAAAAGAGCAACGAGTCTCCTACAGTTCATCGGTGAGCAAGAAAAGAAAGCTTTCCCGTAAGGGCCCTTCTTTGGAAGAAATCAAGAATGCTGAAATATGTGGGAGACTTCCTTTACCCTTCAGACATGAAAACAATACTCCCAAGGGATAATGAATTAATTGCCACTGTAATGACTTGGAAAAAACGTCTTTTTGGCGATTTTTTTTTATTTTTTAGCATCTAGTTTTCCATGTATTAAACAGGAGGAGATATAAGGGCAGGGGCATTACTATCTTCTCTGATAGTCAAGCGGTCATAAAAGCTTTGGCATCCCAACAAGTCAGCTCAAGGTTGGTTTGGAACTGTCTGCAATGCCTCCTAAACCTGGCTAACCACAACAAAGTTACACTTTCCTGGGTGCCAGGACACAGGGAATACAGGGCAATGAAAATGAGACTCCCTGGCCAGGCGGGCTCCCCCAGCAATGTTTGTGGGTCTGAACCTGTTTTTGGAATACCAAAAGCCTCGGTTCTGGCTACATGACTCGGGGGGGTTCAAACACAACATCAGTCATACTGGAACCACATTAAAAAGGAAAATCACAGTAAATCAATGCTAGATTCACCATCGAAAGCATTGACAAGTGAACTACTAAAACTAAATAGGAATCAGATTAGGATAGTGACAGGATTAATAACCGGACACTGCACCCTAAAAACTTCCCACACTATGGGCATCTATAGAGAAGAACCCATTTGCAGACTATGTGACGAAGAGGAAGAGACCCCTCTCACATCATATATGAGTGCCCTGCACTTACATCAAGAACAAATCAAAACCTCATGGTGGACACTAACCACCAGGAGGCGGAAAAGACCAGAAAAGAACAGTAAAAGGGCTACTACACCTGTCCAAGGTGTAAACCCTTTTTTAACAAAAAAAAATACACAAGAATACAACAAGCCCTGTAGGCTGCAGTGTCGAGGCGGACAAAACCTCAACTTGTGTATTTACTTTATCAATCAATCAATCAATCAATGTATTAAACAGCAAGTAAACACATTTTTACTAAAAAATATTAAGAAATGGCGGTGCTGTAGCCGTTTCCCTTCGACATAAAAATTCCAAGATGCTCCGCGGCACGGGAGATACCTTATGCAAATTTTAATTTGGAAAAAGGCAACATTTTTTTTTTAATTTACATGAGTACAGCTAGTGAAACACATACGAAATTTTAAAAATATTGATTTTTGGGTATTTGGGAGGTGTTTAAAATAGAAAGTAGAATTTTCGACAAAAAAATTACAATTATTTGCTTATAAAACTTGTTCTAAATAATTTATCGAAAATTCCGTCCTTGGTGCACTGCGTAATGGTGTTCTAAATGTGTGTTTAAAATTTTAGGCAAAAATATTAAAAACTGATTAAGTAATAATGCGTGCCGATACAAAAATCGTCTTTTGAGATATACGCGTCTAAAATTTCAAAATAAATTATTTATGGACACCCCACCATTAACTTGATAAAAACTAGAATTGAATTATAACTGATATATGGCAACAAAAGAGGTAACTGGAGAACCAGAAATAACGTTTAAGTGAAAGACCATGGGAAGAAAGTTTGTAACGGATCTCACCATACCAGGTATGGTTAAAAGCCTTAGATATGTCAAGAGCAATAATCTGGGATTCAGCAATAAACCAAAGGGTCTTGTTCCAGTTATGTGACAAGACAAAGGAGATCTGCTGTAAATCATTAGTGATGGAATTCGAACTGACAATTTTTTTGCAATTTATGGGTTTAATTTTAAATTGTGTCTTCGGGATAAATTTTTGTTTACGTATCTATATAAATACATTTTTAAAAATTAATTTTTATTTTTTCAATTAGCACTTTATAGGGCGATTCAAAAAAATATTGGATATTGCCAAATAAGAGATTTTTTGGCCAAAAATTAAACAAAAATGTTATACAGGGTTCTTTCTAATTGTACGTCAATATTTAGGGAGGAATTTTTGGGTTCATTTCAAGAAGAAAACTTTATGTGAACGTATGTTCTAAACGTCTTACCTTTTGAGATACAGGGCGGTAAAATTTTTAAAAATTAATTATTTATTATTAATATCTGTAATACCACTTAAGATATTTTAATGAAACTTGGCATACATGTACTATGTATCAAGAATAATTTTTTAGTGTACCACATTTTCTTTTATTCGCCAAAATAGGCAGGCCAAAATATGTACGAACGCCACTGGTGGAAATAAAAAAAAATGTGGTACACTAAAAAAATGCTTCTTAATACATAGTACATTGCTGCCAAATTTCATTAAATTATCTAAAGTTGTTTTACATATATTAATAATAAATGATTTATTTAAAAAAAATATACTACCTTGTATTTTAAAAGTTAAGACGTTTAGGACATACGTTTATATGAGGTTTTCTTTTTAAAATGGACCCAAAATTGCTTTCTAAAAATTATGTGTTAAATTAGAAAACACCCTTTATAAACAAAGCTCCAAATCGACGCTATTTTAAAAGACACATGGTGATTTTTACTTCAAAATTGGGATTTTTTCTTTTTTTTTTAAATTGGCTTTTTTCATTTAAATAAAAGTACAGTTAAAAGATTAACCAAAATGCTCCTTCTGATGATAAAATTTTGTTGCTATTATAAACCAGTGTCGTAGCTTCAGGCAATAGTCTCACTTTTTTGCCATTATTTTTTTTATAACAGTATTAAAATTATGATTACTTTTGCACATAATAATTATAGTAAGTTTTACATAAAAAGTTACTCTTAAAATTAACTCAATAAACTTTCGATCGGCTTACGAGTTATTTTCATTTTAAACTTGCCTGGTACAAAAGGGGTAATATTTAAAATTATTAACAATTTAATAATCATAAATTAATAAAACAAAAACTACAAAACATCCCACTATTTAAATGTTTTTCAACTTGTATTTTAAAAATTATGCATTCTCGGATCCATATTTATAGAAACTTTTTTTTAGTGATGCCTCATTAAAAATATTTTTTTAATGAGGCATCACTTTCTAAAATTTGGCCGTGCATTATTTAAATACCCTGTATAACATATTTGTCTTATTTATCGCCAAGGAATCTTCTAATAGCATCCTATAGAAATAATCATAGGTATGTTCTTTCAAATAATTACTGACGAAAATATCAAAGAAGGCATAGTTTCTAAAGGGTGGCATTTAAAAAACCTTTTTTTTTTAAAACCCCCGTTAAATGGTTTTGCAGGGGGCCCCAAAAATCGACCCCCCTTTAAATTCTTTTTGTTAAAAAATAAAAAAAAAAATTTTTTATTAATTAAAATTATTTTGGGGGGTTTAAATTTTAATATACGACTTATCCAAATTTTTAAAAAAAACGTCTTTTAAGTAAGTGCCATTAACTTCAATGCACTTTTCACGATTCGACAAAAAATTATTAATAACACGATAAAAAAAACCCCGTCTTTTACCAATCTTAAAAAATTAATTTTTAAAATCTTAAATTTTTTTCTGGACAGTTAAAAATTTTAAAAATTTAAAAATCCCCACAAAAAAAAAGCCTGGTGAATTAAAGTTGGGGCCTTTTAAAAAAATTTTAAAAATCACTTTTTTTAAAAAAAAAAAAAGGTTGGCATTAATTTTTAAAAGAAATTTTTTAATTTTAAAACAATTAAAAAAAATTGGAAAATAATTTAATTAACTTTTTTAAAAATTTTTTTTGGGGATCGTTCCCCTTTAAAATTCTTAATATTCTATTTTTATTTACTTTTTGGGGGAAATTTGGGAAAAAAATTTTTAAAATTTTTTAAATTTTACCTATTTACAAAAAGGTTAAAACAATTTTCCCCCAACAGAAGAAGACTTCCAACCTCCATCCTTTTTTTAAGTCTAAAATATCGACCCCCGAAGCATTGGCAAGGAACGTAGTTGACGTTCTTCTAAAAAATTTTTGGATATATCTACTGATGTCTTCAAGCTTCAAAAACTTCGCAATTTCTTTAGGTACTTTGAAATAGTGTGCATTCCAATTACTTGATTAAACACCTTTACCTCTTTCATAACGATACAATAAACGCTTATCTAGGGCATTCCTTGGTCTCAACTTAAATATTCCTGTAGAAATCTGACATAAGGAACTGAGCCTTCATCGTTGGTTACTACAAAGTTTCTTTTAACTTTATTTTTAGACTCCACTATTTTTACTATAGCCACGTCATTTTTTTTTTTCTACATCACTTAGCTTCATTCTGTATTTTTTTGTCTGTCCGGCTGCCCCACCCCCCCCATAATGGCTATTACTTTCATTGCTAAGTAACTTTGATCAGGGGGGTTAAGTAAAAATTTTTTTAAATTTTTTTCTTTTTTTTTAAAAAATTTTTACTTTTTTACCTCATAACCATCGTTTTTCTTTTTAATAAAAGCAACTAGTTTCTTGAACTCCGAAATATCTTGATTTTTGTTTACGAAAATTGTTAACTTGAGCATTGAATATACAGACCAGAGGGTTGGTGGTGATAAAGACTCGGATTTTTCTTGAAAAAAAGCCAACATCACATTCTCGTCAATCCGCCCCACATTTTTTTTTGCAAGCTATTCAGAAAACGATTTATATGTTTGATGGTACCTCTCTTTAGATTTGTCTGGCAGAAGTGAGGCACACGCAATGTCAGCTGCCTTTTTTTGGTGCCATTTTTTTTATTCATTTAACATTTTAAAATGGGAATGGATTTATACTAAATTAACAATAATTCAAAATCTGACAAGTGCTGATGACAGACAATGTCAACAATAAATGTGTTGCTATGGATTAATTTTTAACAGGTAAAATTTCAAAATCTCTGATATTTCTATTAGAACATAATGTTAATGATTATTAAATTATGCGATACATAGAACAGTAGCAGAAAAAATATAATACATTACACGATGCAAAAGGCCTTTCAAGTGTTCGGAGGTTTTAAATAGCCTCGGCTTCGCCTCGGCCATTTAAAAACCACCTCACACCAAAAAGTAAACTTTCGCATCTTGTAATGTAAATAACTATTTACGAAAATTAATTTTTCCTAGTTTTGTGACAGGTGCCTGCTCGATTAAAAATATGTTGATTCAAATCCCAAAGCTTCCCCAAGTGAATATAAATGTTTAATTTTTTATTTTCTTACGTGAAAAAAAACCAATTAAGTGACATATGTCTATTAACAACGAGATATACGTACCAATCTATCGATCCCAGCATCCAGTACACCAAAGGAAAATACGAAATTGAATCCAAAAAGGCGATGTCGGGCCGTCGCTCCAGAAGCAAAATTATGGGATTGAGCGACGTTTTCGGGCGAAAATGCGCCCTTAAAGGAATAATGAAATTATATATTCCATTCGATGCGAAGTCGGCCGCCAGAATTATAGTTTTATTTTGCCATTGATAGTCTCTTGCGTTCCTGTAGGTAAAAAAAGCAAAAATGTAACATATAACGTGACCCAAATTTGGCCTATATGTATTGCTATCTCGTTTAGTATACAAGATAGATAAACGTTTAAAAGAGGAAGGTTTTATAGGATTTAATGCTGATTTAAATTATGCGGTTAATTTTTTTTCGAAAACCTAGTATTGAAGATATTAGCAAAGAATTGTTTTCGATTTTAATGTTTGGTTGTTATTCATTTTGTTTTTATTTTGACGTGTTTTAAACTGTGATATTATTAGGACAATTTTGGCGACAAATGTTTCTAGTGATGAGCAAAGCAAGAACAAGACCAAGACCGGGCTAGTCTTGGTCTTGGTCTTGGTCTTGCAAGTCTGGTCTTGGTCTTGGTCTTGCAAGCCCAAAGAAGGTCTTGGTCTTGGTCTTGGTCTTGCACCACCCGGTCTTGGTCTTGGTCTTGGTCTGGGTCTTGCTGCAAGAGTCTTGCTGGTCTTGCTTTTTTTGGTAGTAATAATTTAAACTAAGCAATCTTGAATAAAATATATATTTTTTAATACTTACAAATAAATAAAAATAAAAACTATATTTTTTGCTTTAAAATTTTAAAATATACCAATTTTAACCTTACATGTACAATTAAATTATTTGATTAAAAATGATATTTTAAATGTAGGGGTTTATTTATTTATGGCGCTTTATATTAGTGAGAGGAAATATTTATATTTTTTTTAAAGGAGCATTTAAAATTAAAGCAAATACAAAACTGAGTACTCTGAGGGCAGAGGCCAGATGTGAAATTTTCATAAAAATGATTCTGATATGTAAACATTGGTTTTTGATTAAAAAAAGTTATTTAGGAAGCTTTTCAGTTCAAATAAACTTTTTATGTTCAAATAAGTCAAACATTTGCCGTCAAAATTTGTACAAATACTTTATAAACATTCTGCATAATAATATACAAGGTGGCTCGATAGTGCGTCAAAGCTCGATATTTCCGAAACCGTTCATAATGGTAAAAAACTGAATATACAAAAATTATAGAAAAAAAGAGAGTAAAATGTAAAATTATTTTCTATTTCAGAATTTTCCGAAGAATTCACTACCACTCAAAAAATTCTCTTTTTTTTTGCTTTTAACCTAGAATAGAAAAATTATGGCAAAATTCGTTTAAAAAAATCGCTTCCCTATATAATATGGGGGGAAATTTTGAACTGTCATATAGGTAAAATTCGACGTAGATGGTTTTTTTTCTATCATTTTGGGTTTTTGACAAAAAGCTCATCATTATATTTTTTTGGATTGTTTTGACTTTTCCGTCTAAACCGGAAGTGAAATTTAAAATCCATTTATATAAAAAATATTCCTATATGACATGACAAATATATTTATTATTAAACCATCACTTTTACATTTATGTCTTAGTTTGAAGGAGCAATCTAATAATGCCACTTCTTACAGTGTGGCAAAAAAAAAATGTATTTCTGGATTTTGGAAATTTTGATCCAGCCTGTAAGTGGTATCACTAGATAGCTTTTTAAAAAAAAAAATTTGGAATAGGTTAGTAATTTTCAGATTCTATAATTTTTTTTTACTTCTATTTTTTTTCTGTCGTAAACTTTTGGAGATATCGAGCTTTGTCGGACCTTTTTTCCCAAATTTTTTTTTTTTTAAACATGTTTGAATCTACAGTTATCGTTGTTAGGAAATTTCATAAAAAAACAAGTGATCGGTTTAAATATTATTTTTTAAAAAAACCTCTTACTTATAAAATAATCGCCTTTTTAGGCGTTTTCGACACATTTTTTTTTATGTCTAATACCTCTGTATATCGTCTAATACCTCTGTTTATATATGAAAATTGAATATTATAATTTAAAAAAAGTGACAAAAAAGCAAAAAACTTGCAGGTCGGTCTTGGTCTTGCGTAGTCTTGCACTTCTCGGTCTTGGTTTGTGTTGGTATTTTATACCCGGTCTTGGTCTTGGTCTTGCAAGCGAGAAGGCGGTTTTTTGGTCTTGATCTCGGTCTTGCTCTTGCTGCAAGACCAAGACCAAGACCGGTCTCGCTCATCACTAAATATTTCGCCACCAATTTTTTTCTTCGATCGTTATTTGTTTTCTAGTTACTAATCAAAACTTCAGATTTTTGGTAATTATTAAGAATCGCTGCTCCACCTATTTTTGGTTACAAAATATTGAAAAATAGAGATATTGATACGTTAAAATAAAGTTTAAAAAATTTAAAAAAAGTTTTTTTTTATAAAATGTCTATATTACTGCTAATTTATCTTATTATTTACTACTTACATTTTTTCGCATTTTAAGGAATTTAAAAATAGTTATTTAAGCAATCAGTTAGGAAAAATTTCAGTTAGTATAATGAGCGCGTGTTCCGCAAAATAAACTTTTCCTATCGTGTTCCATACAAGATTATTTCTAATTTTAAATGAAACTGTTTTTGTTACAAGAAAATGAAAAAAAATTCGATATAACAGTTCTTCAAACCCCGTATTTAGTTCGGTTGCAAAGCAATGTTTAATAGCGGCGTCTTTAGTGACATAGTTAGTGTCAGAAAGTTTGTACGTTTCTTAAGCCAAAAAATGTCGGAATCAAGTTTAGATGTCCCTAGTAATGTAAAGAAAGCTGCTCAAATTGCAATGTACGATTCTACTATTTTTTATTAAATATTTGTTCATATTTTCTTTGTGCAACTGGTGATGGAATGGACTTTTCGCAACTAGTTTTAAAAATATTTACTTTTTCTACTACTGTATAAATAAGAAAACTTTGTGGTCCTAGCAACGCGAATGATAACGAAAAAAGAACCTTCGTGTTACCTGGCTGCTTTAAACGTTGCTAGCTACAAAATAATATTTTCAGCGCCTGGACAAAAAAATAAAAAGTAAAAAAAAATTGCTTTTGGGAAATATTAGGATTTATTTATAAAAAGTAACTAATTTATGACAAAATATTTTAAAAAACTAGGTTAGGTATTAACATTAAAAAAATTTTGCAATTTGAGCAATTAGCAAAAAAAATTCAGGAATAATACTTGAATTAACAGTTTTTAAATTTGTTGTTGGGGGATCGTTATCACCTCTAACTACGTTAATATTCATATTTTTTTTACTGTTACTTCATTTGAGGAAATATTGGTAGGGAAATTTTGTGTAAAATCTTCTTTGAAATTTCTATAGGATTCAGCAATATATCCCTCCGCAACAGAAGAAGACTTCCAACCTCCATGCCCCAAGTCCAAAATATCGACATCCCAACATTGGCAAGGAACGTAGTTGACGTTCTTCTAAAAGAAAGGCCAGTGTATCTACTGATGTCTTCAAGCTTCAAAAACTTCGCAATTTCTTTAGGTACATTTGAAATGTGTGCTTTCCAATTAAAGTTAATACATTAACCTCTTTCATAACGATACAATAAACGCTCATCTAGAGCATTCCTTGGTCTCAGCTTAATATATTCCTGTAGAAATCTGACATAGCATGACATGAGCCTTCATTCATTCATTAAATTCTCGTCAATCCGCCCCACATTTTTTGTAGCAAGCCATTCAGAAAACGATTTATATGTTTGATGGTACCTCTCTTTAGATTTGTCTGGCAGAAGTGAGGCACACGCAAGGTCAGCTGCCTTTTGGATGTCATTTTTATATTCATTTAACATTTTAAAAT
>JAHBCN010020205.1:0-15225 GCA_019359885.1 Listronotus oregonensis
TTAATTTTTTTTTTAAAAAATTTTTAATATTTTTAATTTTATAAGGGCCCAGTAGGCCCCCCTACTTTTTTAGGGATAACTTTTTTAAGCTTAGTATATTGTTGTTAAAAAAAAGTTCTTAGTTTCCTCTGCATAAAAATGTATACCTTATTTAGGTCTCTAAAATGTTTTCGAGAAAAGCATTTAAGGACCCCGCAATTTTCTTATAAAAGGGTTTCGGCCGATTGTTTTCAAACTTTGCAGAGTACATTTTTTCCACGCTGATCAAAAACCCCAGGGAAAAAAACCCAAAAAATCTCAGTTAAATTCAATTACAATAATGGAAAAAATTTTTTGAAACCAAAAACAATTTTTAATACATTAAATTTCAGAATGCCCAGGTTTCCCAAAGTTTGTGATTTTAAAAAACCAAACAATGTTTACCGTTTTTAGTCGATCGCTTTACCATTTATAGTATTAAATAAATTTAAAAATAATAAACATTTTAAAAAAAGGAAATTTAATATTTTTTTTTAAAATGTTTAACGCTATCTCACTAATAATAATTAGGCAATTTTCGATTTGAAGTTAAATAAATCGAGAAGTCTATAATAAAAATTGTACATCTTTTTGGGCCCCTCTTATACACACTTTTTTAATTTTACTTCTTAAAAAATAGTTAATATCATTTTTTATTAACACAATTTTTGTTGGATTTTTTTAAAAGTTTTATTATTTTTTGAAAACAGTTTTTTAATTGATTTTAAATTGCCCCCAAAAACTCCCATTATGTATGTATAATAATGTCTTGTATGTCTGTTAAAATAAATGTTTTTCAATAACTTATTACAACAAATTTGGTTTATATCGACTAATGTGTTTGTGTTTAAACGATTGATTTACTAGAAAATTATGGTTAACCTACAAATATCTGTAGGGTTAAACGGATTTTTTTATATATAAAAAGTCTGTTATTGTTTTTTTTTTAATTTTAGTATGGAAGAGCTCCAATTCATTGGGCGTCTGCAAGGGGTAACCTAGAAATTATGGAAATGTTACTAAATGCTCATTGTGACGTTGAAGCTCGAGATAAGGTAAGTATCTACTTGTTTGGACTTGTTTCACACCTAATGTTTTATGTTGTTAAATTGCTAACAGAATGCTTTTGTATCTAAAAGGGGACATTTTAAAATATAGTTTAGTATTGGTCTGCAGGTACGTTTAGAAATTTTTAGAACAACCGCTTTGGCTTTAGCGTAAAACATGATTTTTGTTTTAATATGTTAATAAAACAAACGATTTTGACTGTGTTAATAAGTTTTCCAATATACTTGGATTTTAGAAAAAAAAATGGAATATTTTTATGCATACTTAAGAAAAATTAAAACCTTAGGATTTGTAGAAACTGCGTTAAAAATCTTCTTCTTTGAGTGCTCATCCGCTAACGGATATGAGCGATCATCATGAAAATTTGAACCTTTGAAATAGCTGCCCTGAAAAGACCGGTCGTTGTGGTACCAAACCAGGTTCTCAAATTTATCAACCAAGAAATTCTCCTTCTGCCAGGTCGCCTCCGTCCTAGAACTCTCCCCTGGAGAATCAGCTGTGGGAGTTCCTAACGTTTTTTCATTCCGCACTATGTGACCTAAGCACTTAAGCTTTCTAGTTTTGATCTTTGTTATGATCTTCATATCTTCATTCATTCTCTCGAGCACTTTAACATTCGTGACGTGGGCTGTGTCTTTCATACACTTTATACCTTTTTCAACTTTATCTTCCAGTATAAGAAGGCCTGTGTTGTCTCCCAAAATACCGATTTTACTTTGCTCTGGTCTATTATCTTTGAATAGTCCAGAGATGTACTCTTTCCAGGTTTCGACTTTCTGTTTTTTGTCTATTACAACCATTCCATTGTTGTTCTCTGCGAGTTGGTAATTTGAATAATGTGTTGGTGACTAAAAGTGTTTCAAAATCATATAGACGGTCTCCTCTCTCGTTGGATCACCCAACCCAAATGGACCTAGCAAGTCGCCACGTCGATTTTTTCCTATTTTAGCATTCCAATCACTCATAATGATGTTCATAAAAGATTTTTTTTAATTGTTTTGAGAGAAGTTGAAAGAATGCTTCATCCTCTTCCTCGTTTCCGCCAATTGTAGGTGTATAGATTTGTATAATGTTAAGGTTGACAAGTGTACTTTCTAGTTGAATTATAGCTATTCTTTCAGATATTCCCACGATGTTTGTAACGTACTTGTAGAGATTTTTGTTGATAATGCATCCTACGTCATATTCATGTTGATCATTAGTCCGGCCTGAGTAGTAAACATTATGATAACCTATTCGGCTCTTTCCACATCCAGGCCATCTCATCTCACTAATTCCCATGATACCTATTTTCAATGGATCCATTTTCTGTATAGCATTGTGTACTTTTCCTCTTTGATACATTGTGCGCACGTTCCACATCAAATCTTAATGTCAGACTTATGAATATTAATTGATTTATGTTCTGCCTCATTTGTTCGTAATGATATATTCCTTTCTTAGGGGTTTCGCTGGCTAACGACCTGAGAGGACCTATGGTCCACATTCTGCCCGATCTTGGGGTCCGATTTCCATGATCAGCATCTCTTACTTATTCACGTTGTGATGCCATGACAATTTTACTAGGGATGTTCGTGTGAACCTTTAATGCAGTAGGTTCCCTTTTGATTTCTGCATCCTCATGCCGTTGACTTTTGATAGTTCATCCGCCTTTAAGGCCAATTTCTTGACCCCAGGACAAAAGCATGCCTTTTCATTTGCCGGCTCTTCCACCCGACGCTGTTGGCCGACAAGTGAGGGACTGCTTATTCCGGCAGTCATTTGGTCGCCAGAGCCTCTTTGCACCGGATACCCTAATAAGCTATGTTATCACACTAGCAGGCGACGTTGACATTTAGCCTGGTATTTTTGTTATATATACCTTTGACCTTAACCCCGCGTTAAAAATAAACGTTCTTATAATAACGCCAATATCTAAGAATTAAAAAAATATTTGCGGTCGTAGATTTGTCCTATCAGTTAATTTAGTTAGGGCACCAGAAAGGTCAGTGTCAAAGCTTAAGTTTCAATAATCATATATTAAAAAACATGGAACTTTGCAAAAATTAAGATAACAATGTTATATAAACATAGCTTCATACATACAGGGTGGATTTTTTTAATAAGGTGGTATATAGACATTGACCGAAATACATCTTTGATGATAAACAGTTTTTTACAATATTTCTTCAGGACTTTTTGAATTTACAAATTTTTAATTTGGTACATGGTCTATTCTCCTAAGTTACTACATTAAAAATGTGCTAATTAACTTGATAACTTACAAATTTTAAAATATTTTTGCTTGCCTGGTAAAAAGTAACCTTTAAATTAGGAATAGTTATAAAAATAAATTGCAAAATAACTTACCCTTCCTCGAATACATGCATTTATTCTTCGTATTATCAATTTTTGTACAGCGCAGGTAATAATTATTCTTTCCTACTACGAAATTTAAGACGTTAAGTTTCTAAGTTTTTTCGTTTTTCATGGTAAATAAGCGAAACTTTAAGTGCCATAAACCCAGTTATACAAATATTAAATTAAAAAAGTTCAGATCAGTGATATTAAAAGAATAGAACTTCCCGAAACTCTACCACTGACAATAGAAAAGAGTTATCATCAGAACGATTACTTACCAAACTTTATTTAATTGAAAAACCTGATTGAAAGGTACGAAATTTCCCAATTCTAAAAATGTTTCTTTTACATCCTGTGTTTAAAAAATGAAATCGTTTGGAAGTTAAATTTCTAGAACATTCTTATTCTATTTTTGATCAAAAATTCCATTAAGCGATGTAACACTCTGTACATGTCAAATTTACTGTAGGAAACTTGAAATTTGGTTACACACTAATAAGTAGGACCAACCTTTAGTTAGTATAAAGTTCATGATGGCACTACCATTTTCCCAAAATTACATTGTTGTTGACAATAGAGAACAATAGTTTAATATGTAACAACCTGTCTCCTAAGGCATTAGTAAATATAAACTTATACAAGCTGTAGTGGGTTATCATAAGACAAAAAAAAGATTTAAAAAAATAATTCAAAAATAAAAAGTTTAAATATTAATATTTGGGTAATAAAAATCAAGAAATAAAATAAAATAAAAAAAAACTCTAATTTCCTTAAAAACAAATATGTTAAGCAGATGTTCGTACAATAACTTGTATATTATACAAGCAACGATTATGTGAATTTTTAGAAAGGAATCTTAAAAACCAATAGTGAAAACTAAAGATTGGCTTAAAAATACGATTTAAAAAAAACCTAAGTTATTATACAGAGTGTGCGAAAAAATGTGGGAAATCTGCCGAATATTAAAAAACACGTTAAAAGAATACTATTGGCTAAAAATTAAGTACTTCACTTTATTTTCACTGTTAGTCCCAAAGTTTTATCGGGCTGAATACAAAAAAGGGGAATTTTTTTCCATTAACATAATTGTTTTAATAAAAAGTTAAACTTTTATTTAAAAACTTCATAAGAGGGTTTAACATGGGCTCCGTGAAGTCAGATACACTCGCAGGCACGACGAATTGAGAAAATTCCTTTTTTCATATTCAACCCGAAAAGAACTTTTAAGGGGACTAAACTTTTTTGTAAATTTACAGTGATGTGTTTTTGAAAAAATGGCTTGAGATTTATGCGTTAAAAATGATGAACGATAAAGTACCTTAATTTTCTGTCCAAGTACTTAAAGGTTTGTTAAAAAATTTGGGTTGTCCCAAAGGTTTTTTAGTCATTTTTTACAGGGCGTAAAAAAAAGGTCACGAGTGTCACAGCTAGTCCCTCCCTGGAGCTTTGAGTAACTCACAACACTTCCTTTGATACTAATTTAAGAAATCTTACTTGACATAACGTTTTATTAAAATAAATTTGGAATATACCTGGTGATTTAATAATTATGTCTAAAAAACTTGATTCCATTGAAGCTCTTTGGAGGCCAATATTTCCAAAGGGAGACGTATACCAAAAAAGTTTATACGAACTTGTAGTATTCTTTTGCAAGTTTTTTTCATTAAGAAAGATTTTCTCTATTTTCTCGGATACTGTATATATTTAAATAATCTATAAGATATATTTTGCATTTAAATATACTACTTTATCAGATATAATAACAAAATTATATGGAAAGATTAAACTTCTTATTTATATTTTATATTATTAATAATTGTTTACCAGTTAAAATCAACTATATAGTTTGATAATTTTGTATTTCAGCTCTAATTTAAAAATCAATAAGAATAAAAATGACCTCATTTTTGTGGTACGTTTTGTTAATAAAGCAAATCTTTGCCGCGTTAAAATACCGGTTCTAGACAAACAACGCGGGTGTTGTTCAGATTTTACGGTAAACACATATGGATAAGAAAACCTCTACATTATTGATACGGTAGTTCAAAAGAACCTGGTTTATATTTATATATAACGTCCGAATTGGAACTACTTGTTATCCAAAACAACATCGTTAACGAAACAAAAGAAAAAGAGTTAAAGTTTTTAAAACCTGGCACCCACTTAGTACTTAGGTATCATAGAAGCTCTTAAGAATTAAAAAAAAAATCATCTGAAAAGATAAAAAGTTAACTTATAAGGTAATTTTATACAAAAAACTAAATGCCTAAAAGAACATTTATGTTCTTACACAACAAGTATGTCAAACACTACTTCGTACGATAACCTGTGTATCATACAAGTTAAGATTATGTGAGTTTTTAACAAGAAACCTTAGGAACAAAGAACCGAACTACGTATCCCTAAATAAAATTAAGTCTAAAAAACCCTGTTATTTTATATATTTAAATAATCTATGGTACATAATAACATAAAATTATATGAGAATTACGAATATCTCATTTATATTTTATATTATTATTAAGTGTTGGCCAGTTAATATTAAATTATTCAGTTTAATAATTTTGTATTTATAGCTCCCATTTAAAAATTAATAACTGGTTAAAAATTTCCATATTTTTGTAGTAAATTTTTATTGTTAAAGCATCAATAAAAAAGCAAGCCAATGTAAAGCAAATATTTGCTAAATGTTAATACCAACATAGCTTCATTTATGCATGTCTTGTTTAAAACATGAATTCGAAGCAACAAAAATACACTTCATTTAATTTTACAAAATTTTTTTACAGATTTTAAATTAAAATATAGATCGGGAATAAATGAATTATTTATATAAGGGGGTACGTTCGTTTAGTTTAAAATTTAAACGATACCTATCTAAAAAAAGCTTGCTTGTGCAGTACTTAAAAATATTTTTTCTACACAGGGTGTTTTAAATAAGATGAGTATATTTTAATAAAAGAATCCTTGGCCAAAAGTAGGACCATAATGTTTGTTAATAGTCGAGGAAACGAAGAAATGCCCGAGGGATTTTTTGTGCAGTAAGATGGATTTGAATGCGGTTTTTTGCATTCGATTCGTATGAACGTTTACAAACTTTGTGAACAAATTTAATTAATGGGAAATGAAGAACTGCCCTTGTACAATAAAAAAATGGTATTTTTAAAATGCATTTAAAAGTTTGCAATTACAAAAAATTTATAACTAGGTAAATAATGATGAAAATGGCCCGAATTTGTTACTCGGGGGTTTTCAAAGTCTCCGAACACGAATATAATATTATCAAGGGCCTACGAAGTATCTGTTGCGCGCTAAGGATGGCGTAAAAGTTGTCTTCTGAAGTTTTACGACAATTTCTCCTAATATCAGCCCAATCTTTTTACTGTGGAGGTTTTCGAGGTCGCTGAATACGAATATGACATTGACAAGGACCTGCGAACGTCGTCTTCCGGAGTTTTACGACAAATCCTCCTAATATCAGCCCAATTTATTTACTCAAGAGGTTTTTGTTGTTGCCGAACACGAATATAACATTGGCAAGGACCTGCGGAGACCTGGTGCGCGCTAAGGATGGTGTAAACGTCGTCTTCTGCAGTTTTACGACAAATCCTACTAATATCAGCCCAATTTTGTTACTTGAGGGTTATCGAGGTCGCTGAACACGAATATGATAGTGACAAAAGCCTGCGAAGTACCTTGTGCGCGCTAAGAATGGTGTAAACGTAGTCTTCTGGAGTCTTACGACGATTCCAGCTAATATTAGCCCAATATTGTTATTCAAGGAGTTTTTGTGGTTGCTAAACACGAATCTGATATTGATAAGGGTCTGCGGAGTACCTGGTGCGCGCTAAGAATGGTGTAAACGTCGTCTTCTGGAGTTTTATGACAAATCCTACTAATATCAGCCCAATTTTGATTCTCGGGGGTTTTTGTGGTCGGTGGGGGCTTGCGGAGTACCCGGTGCGCATTAAGAATGGTGGAAACGTCGTATTCCAGTACCCGGTACTAGATCATGACCTTCGAGGTACCCGGTGTCCGGATAGGTTGGTCGTCTTCTGGAATTTTGTGGTAATTTGTTAAAAGTTAAAAACTATAATTTCTGCTTAAATTATTTATTTATAAAATTGTTTAAATAATATTTTAGTATAAAAAATAAACATTTTTGAAAGTTTAATATATATTAAATATAATTTATTCAATAATTTAACTGCTTTCTTCTCCTTCTTCGATAATCCACAAATAACAAAATTGGGCTGATATTAAAAGGATTTGTCGTAAAACTCCAGAAGACGACGTTTACACCATCCTTAGCGCGCACTAGGTACTCTGCAGGCCCTTGTCAATATCATATTCGTGTTCAGCGACCTCGACCTAAAAGTACGTAAAAAATTGGACATGATATTGAAAGGATAATGTCCATAAATTTATATCAAAGGACATCGTTTATTTTAACATTTTTTTTATATGGCCAACATTATTAATAAGCATGACCCTAGTCATGCAATATTCAATGGTTCAAATTAACAAAAGCTCTGAGTCAGGAAATTTTGTCTGGTATTTTAGTTTTCGTAAATTTACAGACACAATTAGAACATTTTTACGCGCACTCTTAATTTTTGAGAAATGTCAATATCTCATTTATTACTTCGTTCAGTCGCGACTTCTTAAAACCCACCGATGACATAATTGTCGGTCAAAACCAAAAGACGACGTTTATACCATCCTTAGCGCACCAGGTACTCGCAGGCCCTTGTAATCCATATTCGTTTCAGAACACAAAACCTCTTGAGTCAAGGAATTGGGCTGTATAATAGATGATATTGTACCTAGTTATATTTTGTAATTACACATTTTTAAAGTATTTCGAGAGTACATTATGTCAAATGATTTCTATTAATTAAATGTTCAGCAAAGTTTGTAAACCTTCACCAGGAATCAATGCGTAAAACCAGCATTCACCATCTTAGCGCCACCCTCGTAGGCCTATTTTTTGTTTTCACGTTTCCTGACTATAACATAGCTTCGAAAGGCTTCATTATAAGATGCATACATTAGTATCAAATTTTCAGAAATGGTATTCTCTTGTATTTTTCAAATCAGGTTTTTTTCATTTAAAGTAAAACTTTGTAAACCTTCAAGAAAATGCGAAATACACAAATCCAGTGTCAGTAAATTTGATTTTTTACTACTATTTTGTCATAACCTTTTTTAGTAGTATTAATATTTGTAGTGGGTATTACTCCCCTCTCTGTTTTGTTTACATAAAAAAGATACTCTTGCATTACCTCGATAATCTTAACGAGTTTCGAGATATTTTGCCTGGTACAGTAAAAATAAATAACAATTTTAATTTTTATATAAAATCAATAATACCAAGATAAAATGCATGTATTAGAGCAAATTAGTAATTACTTTGAACAGTTTTGTAAAAATCGCTATTGTATAATTTTAAAGGTTACTCTTTTTGTACCATGCAAGATTAAATTTAAAATATATCAAACGCCATTTAGTTTATCAAGTTGATTTAAAAACGATTTTTTTGTTGATCTAAGTAGAGAGTAAGCGGCATGTACCAAATTATAAACATTTTTAATACCAAAAAACGGTAAAAAGTTTTGGTTAATATCCTTACTTTACTAGGTTCCATTTAAATTATTTAAATGAAACATAATACATCATTTTAAATTTAAAGCAAATAAATTTAGGTATTTAAAGAAAATTTATAATTAAAACCTATAATTTTTTGGAAAGTAGAAATAATAAACTGATATTTAAGATCTTAAAGATATCGATATTTTGCACGAAAATAGTAAAATTTGGTTATATTAGAAATTAAAAAAAATCCATAATGCATCCGTAAATTATTTTATAGTTTATGTAGACAATAATACCTTAAATAGCCAGTTAAGCAAAAAATATTATTTGGTTGGATATTTCTAAATTTATATCCCTTTTAAAAACTATATAATTAAATGCAAAATATATTTGGGTAATGTAAATGCTATAAAAAATTAGCGCAATTTTCAAAATCTATGTACGAGCTTTTAAAAACATGCAATATGTTCAAAATATTTTTCTTTCACTTTTAATGCATGTTTATTTACACTACATGGTTTAAACATTTATTAAATTTATTAAAGCAATTTAGGTCATTGGGTAAAATAAACATGTACTCTAAAAAAACTAAAAAATAAATATTTGGTGCCGGTTACAAAATTTTTAGTCCAAATTATAGTATAGTATTTTTACCAAAGTGTATCTTTTCAGCCCTTGTAATAGGATATGAATAAGAGCAAGTAACCTTAACTGACTTTAATAAACGTGCAGATTAACCCAAAGAATACTTTAAAGACACCTAACTAAAAAAGGTATTAACGATTCGGTAATAAATCTGTGAGTCGATATTTCTATTTGACAATAATCTGCCCCTAAACATTGGGTAGTACTATATATGTAATTAAATTTACTACTTTTTTAGTAGTTTTTTTTAACAGGCTTCGTGCACATATTTTGTTCATTGAGTAAAAATAATCAAGTATTCCTAAAACCACTTCTGAAAAATATATCTTTCATACGGACATAATCATAATGCATAACCAATATGCAGGTAGCCGTGTTGGCCTTTATAATAATCACACTATTACAAAAAGGATTTCGAGCCTTGGGGCACCTTTCTTTTTTTATATGCATTTTTACGGCTTTTACTTAAACAAAATAGCCAGTAAAATTTGTTCTATACCAACTTCCAATAGTTCAACACAAAGACTCACTCTTAGGCAAACATATAAAGTCCATTTGGAAAAGTGAGAAACTACCCACTTTGTCCGTTTCTTTATCCATGGAGTATCGAGATTGTGGTGCCTGCTACTTGCAAATCTTTTTCCCATACAAACCTTTAGATCTTTAGTTTAGTAGTAATAAACCACGATACGGTTATACTAAGGCTTAATATTCTTTCTAAAAAACCTTATTTAAAACAAATTATTTGATCATTGGAAACATAATACGTTTGATGTTTTATTTAGTGCTAATATACGCTGCATACGCTAATTCTTCTTGCACCCTTAATTATAAAATATACAGGGTGTTATAAAAATATTTTTCCCTTGGGTGGGGGCAAACATTTATTTTTTACCTGTAAGCAATGTCTTTGAGTAGGCATTGCGGTATCCTGGAAAAATAAGAAGAATTACAATATAACCTTACATTTTAAAGAAGAGTGGTTTTTTAGCTACTATGGACAATAGTTACATACCGCTGGAAAGTCCACTTCAGCTAACTTTAAAGAACCCATCAATTAGGTATTCGAATGGGGTCCAATGACTCAGGGCTTTGTTATTTTTGGGTTAGGGGGGAGTCCTGATAAAAAAGTATTGCTTCAGCCAGCCACATTCGAACCCCGGACTTTCATTATAGGAGTCCAACTATATGCCATTTACTACTCGCTTTGCAATAGAACTTTAAACAATGTTAGCTTATTTTGGGGTAGGTATCGCGTTATTCCTGTAGAACTGTTTATTATTACTGGTGCAGTGATTTATATATTTAAACGGTATTAATGTTTTTAAAAGTTTAAAAAAAAACGACCAACGTGGGTAACAAAAAAACAGTCAAAAAACAAAAACCAGCCAAAGAAAGCAACAAACAGTTACTGAGAAAAAAGATTTAAATTTAATATTAAAAAAAACACAATAAAAATTTTTTGACAAACTTTTGTTTAATAGGGTATTGGTGTAGTATTTTGGGTTTTCTTTTTTTCGAAATTTCACTGTTTTTTTCCCTTTTAAAAGTAAATATTACATTGGTTTTTTTTTTAAAAAAAAAAAAACTTTTATTGTATTTGTGTTGAGTTTTAAGTTTTAGTAACCTTGTATTTGAAATAAAGGTAAAACCAGTTGTGAATTAACAGTAAGTTTGACATCAAGTAAAATAAAACTGTCGTCTTTTTATCTTTGCCCTTAATATTCTACTATAATTCCAAAAGGTTATGGGCCCAGTCTGCATCAGCATATCCAAAAACTTCACTTTTCCTACAGTCTGAGCCATCAAATTCTAACTTGTATAAAATTGCACACCAATGAATTGGACCCCTATTATGGGAAAAAATGCTTACATTGTTGACAGCAAAGAAATATCAGGTCTTGTGATCTGTGCAGCAAACATAAGCTTCCAACTACTTTTTGGGCGGAACTTTCGACATTTCCCTTTAATTTTTTTCTTCTTTGGTGCCATACCTTGGAAAGTTATTACAATCAAAACTGGCGTTCAACGGATTTACAACCAATGTAAAATTTTTTCAAAGGGATTTTCAATGTATCGACTTTTTAAAATTTTCTGGCTCACGTAAAACAAAGGCAAGATCAAACCAAGATTTTGCGAAAACAAGTTTAGTTTATTTTAAAAAGGGGGGGGTTGATTTTAAGTTTAAAACCTTTATGTCAAATAAAAAAACCAGTTTGTATAAAAGTAAGTTTGACATCAAATAAAATAAAACTGTCTTTTTTTTATCTTTGCCCAAATATTTCTATAATTCCAAAAATTTGTCCAAATAATTTTTGTTAAATGTAGCTTGCTTTATAAAATTTTTTTTTTTTGGAACAGGAAGTTAAGACGGGGAAAGGTTTCCCGCCTCAGTTATTGCGGAGGAGTACCCTTTAAACAAAAAAGGTATTTTTGATTGACTTCGTAAAAGTCAATTTTTTTACGAGAAAAAAAATATTTTGGGTTTGGAATTTTTTTTACATTATACAGGATTTTTTCCTAATTGTACGTCAATATTAGAGGAAAAATTTTTTTGGGTCCATTTTAAGAAGAAAACTTCATATAAGGTATGTCCTAAACGTTTTAAACCCGAGAACAGGGTGCAAAAATTTAAAAAAAAAATCTTTTTTTTTAAAAACCCCTGAAATCCACTTTAGATATTTTATTGAAATTTGGCATATAAGTACTATGTTTTTAAATATTATTTAGTGTCCCAAACATTTTTTTTTTTTTCCCCACCATTGGCGTTCGTACATAATTGGACCTGCCTATTTTGGCAAATTAAAAAAATTTTGGTCACAAAAAAATTTTTGATACATAGTACATGTGTGTAAAACATTTTAAAAAATATCTAAGGTGTATTACAGATATTAATAATAAATGATTTTTTTTTAAAAATTTACCCCCCCGTACTCAAAAGATGAGACTTTTTTGGGACATACGTTCATAAAAAGGGTTTTCTTCTTAAAATGAATAAAAATTGCCCCCCTTAATATTGACGTACAAATTAGAAAACATCCTGTATAATGTAAAAAAATCCCAAAACATAATATTTTATTTCTCGTAAACAGTTGATTTTATCGATCCCCACCAAAAATTCCCTTTTTTTTATTTTTATTTTAAAACCCCATTTAAAAATAATATTGTTAAGGCTTTACCCTTACAGGGGTTAAAAAAATTGCTATTATTATGTCAGATCTAGTCCGTCCCGGGGAAAACAAAATGGGCCCAAATATGTTTTTAATGGGTTCATTTTAAGAAGACTTATTTAGTAACCATCATATTAAAAAAATATTAAATAACGCCTATATTTTAAAAATTATTTATAAAAAAACGTTTTCCCAGGGTCGCCTGTTATGTACCCGCATCTCCGTAGGGAAGGCTCGTGGGAAAAAAAAATTTTAAAGGGAATTTTCAAATTTTTTTGGGTTTTATATTAGATTCTGAGAGGTTGCCCCCACATTCTGGGACCCCCTTATTCCAAATATCACAGAATAAATAAAATTAGGACAGGCTTATCTTCTATGGTCCTTAATTATGTAATTTCTTGCCACTTTCTATAACTCAGTTTACCCCAAAAACTTTTAAATGTATAGAAAAAAAAATATTTGCTTTCGAAATGTTTCTATTCACTAGAGGAATATTACAAAACAATTTTTTATTTATATGATTGTCTAATAAAATTTTATGGGTCCATGTATAATCTCCTTCTGTTGACTGGTTTTTTAAAATTTTAATTTTTAAATGATTTACTATGCTTTTTATTATTTATTATACAGGGTGGCCGGCCATATTTTTACCCATTTTAATTCCCAGAATAACTTTGGAACAAATAAAGGTATCAAAATGCGGTTTTTGCAGATGCACTTATATTTCTTTAAAAATTTATTCTCTTTCCTTCACGATTTTATTGTGACTTCCATTAGCTCAAAAACAAAATGGCCGATTTTCCATTATAGGACAACTTGTTATTTTAAATGGAACCTTGTATATGTTTTTTTTCAAAAATTTTAAACTTTTTTCCCCTTTAAAAAAAAAGTAACACAAGCTATGGTTATCTCAAAAAAAAACGTATTTATTACCTTCGAAAAAATTTACTGCATGTCGACCAACAATATTATTTAACAATTTAAAAATTTTCTTCATTTTGTTACAAAAAAAAAAGGGTCGCCCAAAAGGGTTTTGGTTATTCACAAAATAATAGTTACAAAAGGTTACATTTTTTTAAAAAAATACGTAAAAAGTTGAGAATGCCCCTTCCGCCGACTTCGACGCACTTATTTAAATTCAAAAAAAACTTTTTGAAACTATTGACTAAAAAAATTTTTCAAAGGGAAAATTTTATTATGTTTTGGATATTAATTTTTAATTGCTCTAAATTTTGGGGAAGTGGACTATAAACCTCTCTTTTCCCTATCCCCCCCAGAAAAAAAAACGGGAAAAGTCAAAAACTGGTAACGAGGGGCCAGGAAATAGGGGCCCCTCTTCCAATCCACCGGTTTCCAAAAAGTTGGTCAAAATAATCCTTTGGGAATGTTAAAAATGTGGGGTAGCCCCATCTTGTTGAAAATAGATTTTCTTCTTGCAATTGGGGATAAAAAAATTTTCCAGCATATCAACGTAAGTCCCAAAAGGTTACAAAATTTGGGTTTCCCCCAAAAAAAAAGGCCCATAAATTTTTTTCTTTGACATACCACAAGACTGTTTTGGGAACTTTAAAGTGTTCGTTATATTTCGAGGATTTTCTGTTGCCCAAAACCTGCAATTTATGCTTATTTACTTTTCCATTGAGGTGGGAAAAGTGGCTTCGTCTGACATTATTAGTCTATCCCAAAAAAGTATTGTTCCTTACTTTTAAAATTTTGGGAAATTTTCTGGCAAAATTCCCCCTTTTGGAAAATCAGTTTCTTTTTTTTTCTTTTAAAATTTGAATTTTTGTTTTTTTTTAATTTAAGTTTTTTTTCTTTATTTCTTATACTGTAGTTTTAGGAATATGGACCGAACCTTTAGATTTTTTTTGTTGACAAAATTGGATCTTCCCGAGTTATCTCCAAAATTTTTAACGTTTTTTTTTTAGCAAATTTTCATTGTTTACTAATTTTTTTTTACGGGCCCAAAGATCCTGTACTCCAGAATTTTCTGTACCAGATTTTAATTGAATTTTTTGGGTGGGGCCTTTTTTAAACATGTTTCTAAATCTTCGCTGGGCCCTTTTTCTATTTTGGTTTTGGGAAAAATAATAAACATTTTCCTTTTTTTTTAACGAGAACATTTTTCGCTTCCTTTTAAATTAAAAAAAACTTGTCAAAAATGACCAATAATGGCTGACAATGGGGCTTGTTGCTGTTATGGGAAAAGGATAACTTTGTTTCTGGGCGACTTTTCAAAAATCCTTTTAAAATAAATTCCCATTCGACATACAGTCAATTCTTTTTGGGGGTCAATAAATCGTTATTTTTTTAAAATAACCATAAAAATTTTTATTTTTTAAAAGGGGAAAAAAATTAAATTTTTAAAAAATTGAACTTTTACTTTTTA
>JAHBCN010020206.1:0-15284 GCA_019359885.1 Listronotus oregonensis
AAAAAATAAAGTGCGTTACATGTTGCGTTGTTTCTTCAAAAAAAATTCCCACAATAATACGAATAAAACTTAATTAAAGTAAACGGGATTGGGGGCAAGGTTATGAACTAAAACAAGTAAAAATATGAACTTTAATAAAAATTTATTGAAAATAGGCTTTTTTTTTAGTAAGTGGTAAATTGTTTTTTTTTGTTTAATAAAAAAAAGTTAAAAAAAAACGAAGTAATTTAAAAGTAGAAAATAATCAAAACAAAGCTTAAATATTTAAAGGAGGGAAGGTTAAAACAAACAAAAAAATAAAACAATTTTTTTAAAAAAGATACAGAAAAAAATATCATAAACTATTAAATTTATTTAAATTAAATTAGTAATGGTAAGGGGATTTGACAGCGCTAGAAACAGATTGAAACAAATTTCAAAATTTGGATAAATTTTACAACCAATCGATTGTGTTCTAATACTATTTTTTTTTTTAAATAAACCTAATAAAAAAAAAGCGTTTCACTGTCTTAAGAGATAATCGATTATCTAAAAATTCATAAAAATGTAAATAAGAAAAAACCAATGGGGTTTTTTATAGTAAACAAGAAAATATATAAAGTTGCTATAATGACATTTTTTTTTAAATTTATTTTAACGGGTTTTTTTTATTATTATCATGGGGGGGATAAAAACAAAAGGGTATTTTATCAGTCAAAAAAAACAGGCTTTTAGCCAAGCGGGCCTAAAAAAATACTAGGAATTTTGGACTTTTGAAGAAGGATAGATTTTTTTCTTGAGACCAAAAAAAACTAAAGACAGCTTCCTCGGTCATGTCATGAGGCAGGACAAGTACAGATTCCTGCAACTGATTATGGAGGGCAATATTAAAGGAAAACGTTCCGGAGGGTGGGGTCTCTTGGCTAAAAAACAAAAGGGAAATTTGGGACAGGCTTAGATTAAAAACCCCCTGTTAAGAAGGCCCAAGACAGAGACGAATTTTCCAGAATTGTTGCCGATCTTCATTGAATGGAGAAGGCACTTGAAACGAAGAAGATAGATTTTCGGAAATGTGCTCGGGTGACAAGGAAAAAAATGGATTATTTTTTCCTGCCGAAAAATGTAACTTAAGGCGTAAAACATCGGAAAGAAAAATTTGTGTTAAAAATATCAGCATTTTTTTACTTTTTTTGTCCAAAATTTCGACAAATTTTTTAATTTTTCAATTCAATTTTACGTCGGAAAGTTGGCAAAAAGTTAAAAAAAAATTATGGTTGTTTTCAATAAATAAGAAAAAAGGAGCAAAAAACCACTTTTTTTTTCAATTTCTTTTTTTTTACCTACGCCCATTATCCGAAAAAAAAATTAATTTGTTAAAATAAAAAAAAAACTTGGTACCAAATGATCAAGACGTTTTGCGCAATAATTTGTTCATTTTAATTTTTTTTTTGGGGTTTTAATTTTTATATCCGGAGAGGTCCCCAAATAAAGGCCGATTTTTTTTTGTTTTCAGAACACCGCTTTTAAATTCGTTAAATTTTTAAAATCAGTTAATTTGGGAGGTTAAGATTTTTTTTTTAAAAAAAAAAAATAACTTTAAGGTTTTTTTTGAAAAAAAAATTACGTACTCAAAAGGACGTTTTTTGAAAAAAAACCAGTCAAAGTCTAATACTATTCATGATAGTTTAACAAGAATGGGGTGTCTACTTTATCAAGTACTTTACTTTATTTTAATATTATTTTTTGAATAAAATCATACATAAAACTAAAAAAAAGGTTTTTTGTTTTTTAAAAAATTTAAAAATTTTTGGGTTTTTTTTAAAATTCCCCAAACTGATACATTTAAATTCAGACCATCTTTTAAAAACCCCAAACCTCTATGTTGGACCACTATATAAATATGAACTAGGGCCTGATGAAAAAAAAATATTTTTTAAGGGATTATAATATAGATTTAAATTTAATTTAAAAAAAAATTTCCCCTTTTATTATCTTAATAAAAATTAAAAAATATGTGTTGTTGTTTTATTATATGTTTACTTATTACTAGTGTTGAAATGGAGATCTTGGGAAAATTTTCCCAAAGTGTCTCGGGAAAGGGGGCGTCCATCAATCACTTGGGTAAAAGGGGGGAGGAGGCTTGACAAAAGCACGAACTATCATAAGGAGGAAGGAGAGTGTACTGAGATATAACGTGTATTTTTTTTTATTAAACGCGCGATTTCTAAATAACCGAAAAACGGATTAAGCTCGACTCGCCGTTAACAGGCAACGATTCCCCATTTTTATTACGTTCCTTAATTTTCCTGAATCAAATAAGATTAAATTTATCTGTAATTTATAATATTCAAAATTTTAAAGATACTTTGAACTAAAAAATACACGTGATTTCGGGGGGGGGAGTGGTTAATCCTAAACCTCACCAGCATCACCAGGGGGAGCTGAGGCTTAAAAATACCAAAAACATCACGTGATCAATGGACGACCTCAAATATTGGAAATATTGAAAAAAAACAACGCGGCCTTAACCATTAAAAACAAAGGTTTTATATATTAGCGTCAAACACTTAAATATGTCATTCCATAAATGACTAGTCAGTATATGTATTGCCGGCTAGTAGCGTAAGAATCTTATTTGAGTAAAAAAACTAAATTTAGTCATCAAATCCTGGCAAAAATGAATTAAAAATACTGCGCTGTTTTCTTAAAAGGGAAACCAGGCATTACAAGAAATGTCTGAAAGTTAGTCAAACACTGTAATAATAAGATTATTACACCGTTTTCCGGCAACGGTGTACCTAGTAAGGGGAAAGGGGGCATATTTTACATCTTGGAGACTTTTAATGTGTTGAAAAGTTGATTCAGGGGTCCTAGTTTTTTTCACTATACGCAGGCCGGGCAGTTGGGGCACGCGCCTGTTCACGAAGGCTAACCCGCTTTTTAAAACTTACAACAGGTCTGGGAATAACTACTGCCGGACCGGGAAAAGCCACGAATTTGCTTTAATGCGGCGTTGCTCGGGGTTTTATAGTTATTGCGGGAAGGAAAAAGGAACCTCTAAGTTGCTAATGTAGTCCGGGGTGCCAGCCCCCAAGGGCTCTCTAGTGAGTCCCCCTCACTTCCACTACCCTTTCAAGTTTCCCCGGGGCCCTTATGACAATATTTTGCTAAATAATAATTCGTTTGTTTTCCGAGTAGGAAGTGGCACCCACTTCTTGCGTGGGTTTCCCAGAAATTTCTCCCGGGCCTTGCTCAGATTTTGACGGCCGGGTCTCGTTCAACGGGGGGTGGCCCTCCCTTTCCCCTTGGCACTATTTTGGGAGGGGGCCCAGGTCAGGCCGGCCCGCCCCTCAAACTCAGTAGTGGGGTGTTCCGATTCACGGGGTCACGGTCGTAGTGGGCCTTAATGGGCTGTATATAAAAAGGGGGGGTCAAAAGCGCAGCAAGCGACCATGGGGATGGCCCCCCCCCCCAGCACCCGCGGAGTGGATAAAAAGGGGGAGTTTAATTAATTTGCGAAATTTGTCGTAATGCCACCCTTGCACCTTCCGCGATAGTATAACGCATTAGCCGCACTGTCACGCGAAGGTAGCGGGCAAAAACCCTTGACTTGCCACCGCGGCGTTGTGCTTGCCTCGCAGAGTCCTCCCTCGCGCTAACGTGGCAGGCGGGGGGGTCCCTTTCCCCTCTCGTGGCCAGGGGGCTATCAAAGAAAGCACCGTGCCGAATAAGAGGTTCAACCTGGGGCCCCCCCGGGGGGCCCCGGGGGGAGCAGCGGGCCGAGGACAGAGGTTGCTGAGTGCCCGACATACACATCCCTTCTGGCAGATTATTTTTATTATCACTACTGGCATTAGTGTTATTAGGAATTTGGTTATCTAAACACTCGGGCTTTTGACTTAGCATGTTTATTTCCATTAAAGCACATAACTTTTTACAAGCTTGCATGTCGGAGGCCGAAGGAAACGCAGCGCCGTCCTGACACGCACTGCCGAATACCGCAACACTACATTTTTTAGGAAATTGGCTAATTTTAGTGTTTGACGCCCACGTATATATTTCTTATACTCTTATAGTACAAATTTTACACTTACTAGAATAATTATTTTCGAAACAGTACGTATATTATTATGATTATGAGTAATAAAAGTCTCAAACTTCACCGAATATTGCTTGTTGGCTATTGTCGGTTTTAGAAGTTGAATTGCACTTATATAAGGTAGACATTGATGCTGAATATAAAATTAAAAGTGTTCCATGAAGATATGCCCCTTGATCAAGTGTGTATTTTTTAGCTAAACTTTTTTTATGTTATTCTATTTTGCACTTTAATTTTTGAATGACAATTTCATCCCTGTATTAATAAACTTATTTAGAATGTCCACAATCAAAATTTGCTATCGGATAAAAAGAAAAAGAGAAAATGTAACTGGCTAAAACAATCTGTTACTTAAAATTATTTGAGTAAATCAGAGCACTTATGGTATTACCTATGGTAATCTTTCACTAAATTTTTAGTATTTTGAATTTTGTAGTTATTATATTTCTAGTGTGTCCATCCATATATTTCCAATAATTCATGATGTAATTCCGGAAATTTTCCATCACTACTAATTACCTTTTTCCTTTTAATATTTATTTTTAAGTAGATAATCAAAATTATATAAGTCTAATATAATTGAAACATACACAGATTAAAAAAAAGTTTTTCCGATATGATCTGCACATCTGGTTCTGTTTTTTCATCTGGAAAAAGATATTATGTTGCTGTATTCACAAGGCTGTTATATTTTAAGGGCAATTCATATTTTTATTTAGTGAAATAGTATACATAAGAAATATAGTACACTCTGGAAACAAATAGTGATGAGCAAAGCAAGACCAAGACCAAGACCGGGCTAGTCTTGGTCTTGGTCTTGCAAGTCTGGTCTTGGTCTTGGTCTTGCAAGTCTGGTCTTGTCTGGTCTGCAAGCCCAAAGAAAGGCTGTCTTGGTCTTTGGGCTTTGGGCTTGCACCACCCGGTCTTGGTCTTGGTCTTGGTCTTGCTGCAAGAGTCTTGCTGGTCTTGCTTTTTTTGGTAGTAATAATTTAAACTAAGCAATCTTAAATAAAAATATACTCTTTTTAAAACTTACAAATAAAAAAGATATTTTTTTTTCTTTAAAATTTTAAAAAATACCAATTTTTAACCTTACATGTACATTTAAATTATTTGATTAAAAAAGGGTATTTTAAATGTAGGGTTTTATTTATTTATAGCGCTTCATTTTAGTGATAGGAAATATTTAAATTTTCTTTGAAGAAGCATATAAAATTACAATACTGAGTACTTTGAGGGCAGAAAAAAACTTTTTCTGCCCTCAGATCATCAACCAGATGTGAAATTTCCATGAAAATGATTCTGATATGTAAACATTGATTTTCAATTAAAAAAAAGGTATTTAGGGAAACTTTTTAGTTCAAATAAACTTTTTTATGTTCAAATTAGTCAAACATTTGCCATACAAAGTTTGTACAAATACTTTATAAACATTCTGCAAAACAAGGTGGCTCGATATGCGACAAAGATCGATATATCCCAAACCGTTCATAATTAAAAAATGAATATACAAAAATTATAGAAAAAAGGGCGTAAGATGTAAAATTTTTTTCTATTTCAGAATTTTCCCAAAAAACCACTACCACTCAAGAAAACTTTCTTTTTTTTAGCTTTTTTAAACCCAAAATAGAAAAATTATAGCAAAAAAAATTATTTAAAAAAATCGCTTCCCTGTATATTATGCTGAAAATTCTTGAACTTCAAAAGGTACAATGTCGACGTAGATGGTTTTTTTTATAGCATTTTCGGTTTTGACAAAAATGACGTCATCATTATACTTTTGGGAGTTTTGACTTTTCCGTCTAAACCGGGAAATGAAATTTAAAATCCATTTATATAAAAAGTATTCCCATATAAAATGACAAATATGTTTTTTTTTAAACCATCACTTTTACATTTATATCTTAGTTTAAAGGAGCAATCTAATGATGCCACTTCAGTGTGGCTCAAAAATATTTTTTCCTGGATTTTGAAAATTTTTGATACAGTAAGTGCATCACTAGATACCTAATTTAAAAAAAAAAACATTAGAAATAGGTAAGTAATTTTCAGCTTCTATAATTTTTGTACTCTTGTTTTTCTGTCGTAAACGGTTTTGGAGATATCGAGTTTTGTCGGACCATTGAGCCACAATCTTATTATTTTTAAAACATGTTACTAAATCTATTAGTTATCTTTTTTAGATAATTTTACTAAAAACGAAGTGATCGTTTTATTTATTATTTTTTTAAAAAAAACCTGTTACTCATAAAATAATCCCCTTTTTTTAGGCAGTTCTCGACTCATTTTTTGTCATGTCTGTATGAAATAATTCTGTATATTGAATATAAAAATTGAATATTATAATTTAAAAAAGTGACAAAAGTGCAAGAGTCTTGCAGGTCGGTCTTGGTTTTGCGTAGTCTTGCCCCCCTTGGTCGGTCTTGCACCCCCCGGTCTTGGTCTTTTTTGCAAGCGAGAAGGGTCTTGGTTTGGCCCGGTCTTGGCGCCAAGACCAAGACCGCAAGACCAAGACCGGTCTCCTCATCACTAGAAACAAATAACAACATTAAATTGATGTTGACGGTTAGGGATAAGATTAAAGTTTTAAAGGTTTATGTTTTTCTTTGCCATAAACACGAGTCAAAACCCTTAAGGTAGTTCACTAGTAAAACGGTTTTTTTAACGAATGAAATGAAATTGAAATATAGGGTTAATCAAAGTGTCTTTTATCTTTTGGGAAAAAAAAGTAAATTTTTTTTTTATCGTCTGTCAAAGGAGATATTAATAAAGCCATTATTTTTTAAATCTAAAAAATGGTTCTTACGATATTTTTAAGAACTAATGAAATAAAATCAAGTATTAGAATTTTAAAAAAAACCCTACATTTTTTGACCGCTTTGTTAAAAAGATTAATTAATTAATTTCTGAAAGTTTACTAGGTCTGTTTGTTATTAAGAAATAGTGTACAGGGCCCTCCATAGGGAGGGGGCAACCCGGGCATCAGCCCCGAGCGGCATAATTTGGGGCGGCATTTATATCGATAAAATATGAAACAAGTAAATAGATAAATAAAGCCGCCTTTGGGCCGGTAATTTAATTTTTTTGCCATTTTCTGTTAGTACAGAAGCATATATGTTAAGTTAAAATATTTTTTTCACTATTAATCGTTTTATGAATTTTCTTTTGTAATGCTAAAGATTCGAAAAGAATATGTACGCTAATTTAAATACAATAAATTAAGGCAATAATCCAATAATTTTGTGCAAAAATCCATTTGTTATTTAATTTTTAAATAATTTAAATGGTTCACCGCCTTGACTAAATGAATTGAAAGTTCACAAAAAAGTTTTTTGTTAAATATTTTTAAGTTGTTAATTTGCATGTAAGTCATGTTCTTGTTCTTAAAATAAAAAGCATTGTTTTTTAATTGTGTGTATTTTGTATTCGAAATCTTATTTAATTTTTAACCTAATTCCCATTACCTTCAAATCAATTGCTGGGGCGGAAAATGTTATTTTTGCCCAGGATGGCCAAAAGGCTAGAGGGGGCCCTGAAAGTGTATACTATTTTTTTCTTTTTTTACGTAATACTTATGAAAGGTGTATTTTAGGACTAGGTGGGTCCCAAAAGTGTATAATATTACTCAAATATGAACAGACCTCATGTGTTGTGTGTACAGTCTCCTACAAAAATAAGATTTTCAGACATTGAGAACCTTTAACTTTTTGTAGAGCGTATTCGATCTTATTTGGAACAGCGCTAAATTTGTGGTCCATTCAAAATACTACATCATGAATTAAACTAGAACGGCAAATAATATAATAATTTATACTGGTACTAGTCCCGTCTCGTTCAACAATTAATTTTTGTTAGAAAGAGATGGGCGAGTTCGGCGCGGATGGCATGGAAGAGACGAAGATAAAAGATGTTCATCCCAATCTCGATTTGACTTGTGGACGGGCCGGGCTTTACTTACTGTAAGGCGATATAGTTCACAGTACAGGCCTCCCGTTGAAATTTGATAAACACATACTTTATAATTCGTGAGGAGCTTCGTTTCGACGTGCCTACCACACTTTTCCTCTGTTACTTTTGTCGATTCCTCCGCTTATTCGCTTTAAAAAGCCCTACATTAAGGCGATTTCCCGAGGTTTTGAAATGTCACGACCAAAACTTCTTTTTTCGCTAAAGTTTAAACTTGTCCGACAAAAATGTGTCCGAATTTTTCATGTCCACCGCTCGAAATAGATAATTTTTGGTAAAAATTGATTGTAAATAATTTATAAAATAGCATCTTATGGTTGTCCGACAAATTTCAAGCCGCGTTTTTTCAGTCCGACAGCTGAAAACCGGAATTTTGACAGGATCTGAAAAATTGTTTACCACAAACCTAATTTTAATTTTTTTCCTTTTAAATTTATTGTAAAAAATAGTGAGATACTGTCCGACAATTTAGTGTCCGCATTTTATTAAAAAATCATTAAATACGTTGTAATGAAAGTTAACATTTTTTCTCTTCAAAAATTTTATATTTATAAATATTTATTAATGATTTTTTAGTAAATCATTGTTTATTTCAAAATTTTTCCAAATAAATAGTTAAGTTACATACTATTGATCGTGGTGCAATATTTTAAAATAAATTTATTTTATCTGATTTAACAATCCTTTTGTTTCTGAAGTCTCTCTTCTATTTGAGTTTGTTATTATTCTTTCTAAAAAATGTCCTATTTTTCTACAAAAAAATTAAATTTTTTGGTGTATATCTTTCCTAATTATTTAGCAATTTCTTAATATTTATTTGACTAAATTGGACGTAAGAGATTGTTAATCAATAAATAAATATATAATAATATATATATATATATATATATATATATATATATATATATATATATATATATATAATATATATATATATATATATATATAATATATATATATATATATATATATATTATATATATATATATATATATATATATATATATATATATATATATATATATATATATATATTTTATATATATATTATTTTAATATTAAATTTCATAAATAAAAATACCTTTTTAGTAATTATAAATAGATGTGCAAATTTTTTACGACATTTTCTCATCTTTTTTATTTGGAATAACGATTTGTGTATATATTTTTGTCGGGCAATACATTGATTGCTTTTAAAAAATAATTTTCTTTCGTGTGTTATTGTTGTCCGGCATGTAGTAAACAATTTTTTATAACCCGTCAAAACTCCTATTTTCAGCTGTCGTATTGAAAAAACGCGACTTAAAATTTGTCGGACAACCATAAAATTCTATTTTATAAACCATTTACAATAAATTGTACCCAAAAATTACCTATGTGGTGATCCATTTTTAATACCCTGCCATTAAGGCATGTTATGAGCGGTATGTTTAAATTCACATTTTCAACAAAATTTCCAGTAACTTAAGCGAAAAAAAAAGTTGTGATCGTAAATTCTTAAAACCTCGGAAATCGCCATAATATATATAAGTCGCAGAGGAAAAGTAAATTAAAGTCGTCGAAACGGAGCTCCTCATAAATTATAAAGTATGTGGTAATCAACTTTCCAGGGGAGCCTGCACTGTGGACTAATAATTTTGACTGTCGCGAGAGAACTACCTTAAACTAATTATTCTCACTCTTTTACCCAAGGAGATAAAATTATTTCTACTTCCAATAAAAAATCAGGACTCTGCCAAACCATTTTGGGTTAAAACAGCGCTTTTCGTGAGATCAGCAAATTTAAGCAACGCTAGGCAGTCAGTAACTGGAGATCGGCTGTAAATGACGGCGACGAAAAATGTGAAATGAGTTAAAATAAATACTATTAATATACCTATATCTTACGCTAAGATTGCCAATCTTTCATCTGCAGGAAAAAGTAAAGAATAGGAAAGGCCGCCACTTAGTTTAAAGCCGAGGCAAATTAGTAAAGAGACCACTTGTCATTGCCTGGGAATATTGTAAGTAATGAGTAATGTTAAAAACTAACTTAAAAGTTATTTACTTCAGGAATTGTTAAAGCTTTAAATCTTTCCACAATCATCTTGCAGGATAACTTTGCACAATCAGTAAAACTGCCAAAAATTATTAGGAGAACAAATGCCCATCTAAAACCCTCTTTTCGACTTGCAAAAATCTTTTAGTCACAGTCACTCGTCTGACACCACATAAAATAGAGATGAATTTAACTAACATATGATATTGCTTAATCAGATTCCTTGGACCAAAGATAACACAAAAATGTTTTATAAGGATAGCTCCAAAACGAAAAAAAATTAAATCTTTTAACATTTTTTGAACTATTATGCAATGTTACGTTGGCTAAAATTATAACAGTACAAAATAGGAAACCAATGCTAAAGCATAGAGTGACGACTCACTGATCATAGCCCCATAAAGAAACGTAATTCTCGGATCAAAAACTTAAACCTACAACTTTGCACTTTAATTTTGAAAAATTTTCGGTGAAAAACCCCCGGATTCCCCGTTTTCTTTGGGGGGTATTTCATACTCCCCAAATCCCCCCGGGGTGGGGGGAAATATTAAGCCCCGCTAAGGGCGCGGCTATACCTAGATACGGCCCTGGTTGTATAATAAAGATTTAAGTTAAATATCTTATTAAATTACGTTGTAGAAGTAGTAAATCACTGGTATTACTACAAATACTTGTTTCTAAAATTAAAATAATAAATAACTAAGCTATAACTTTCATAAATATATTAAACAATATAAGTAACGATTACAAACAGTATACTCGATATGAAGTAACAAAAATATATGGTACGGACGAACTGGTAATGTTTTCAGTCTCCATGATGGGTAAACTTTGCCAAAAATCGTTTGGGGCTATGTTTAATACTCTTCATGATATGGAATCTGTACCTCCTATGTAAAGATAATCAATACTAGACTTTCCAGGACTTACTGGCGTCCATTCTAAAGGGCCAAATGAGGGTATTCTAAAAAAAAACAGGGTATTTTATAAGAAAGGATTCACAAAATACTTAAGAAGAACTAATTCGTTTTGACGTAAAAAACCAACCTGATTGTATGTTAGTACAGGTACCACAGTCTAGTCGAGAAGTCTGTTGTATGTACGGGAGCTAGCAACGTCAGGAAAACAAGAATTTCAGGTCGGCTGATGTTTTGATATGTTGTCCTTCTTCCTCTTTCGAGTACATCTGGCTGGCGGTAGCGGTTGCGTTTGTTAGTGCGCATCCTACCTGTACAGGTAATAATCCAAGATTTTGAAAATATTTTAAGAAGCTTAATTTTTAATTTCTTGTTTTTAGATAGGATTACCAAACCTAATTTTTTTATTGCCAGACACATTTATCATTGGTAGTTATTTACCAGACGCGATTTTTTTTTAATATAAAAATTTAAAACTATTTTAGTATGTCTGTAATTTTAATATTATGTTATTTGAGTACACAAAAACCTAAAATAACTTGCCAAACGTTAATTCAATTGCTAAACCCTAAATAAGAACGAAAAAATTATTAGTTGAAGGGTTAGTTGATCCATAAATATCCTGCAAATTATTAGGTTTTTTTTGCTTACTTAAGTACGATGCCTCGATGGCTAAACGAGTATCACAACACCAAGGTTCCGATTCTGGTCCCGGTTCGATTCTACAATACTACAAGTACTTTTTTTTAATGAAAAACACACTTTTTATACTTAGTTTCTAAGCCTTAAAATTGTTTATTCACTATTGATATTGCACTTCACTTTTACAGTGCTGACCAGCTTTATATATATTTTCGAGTTCAATGAGATCAATTTGTCATTATTTACTAATTAATGTTTTAAAAACCGTATTATAAATATCACTGAGGCTAATTTTTAAAAAATCCTTAGTTGTTTAATATTAGTTTAGTTTTTCATAAACATCATAAATTAAGTTTAAAAGTTAAAATTATATATGTAAGTAATATCTTCGTCACCCCGTATAATACAATCTTTAAGATCCTCAAAAACGCTATCTTAGCTATTAAATATTTTCGGAACTGTATTGTTCAAAAACTTCATACTGCATCAATCGATGCCGTATTATTTAAATAATAATCGGTATAAAATTTAAACAATCCTAAAAAGTGCCTCTCGTGATACAAATACCTTAAGTTTGCCATTCATATTTAAGGTTTAAGAATAGAATTTACGTTTGGCAGTAATTTTGGGTTTTTTGTATACTCAAATAACATAATACTAAAATTACAGACATACTAAAATAGCTTGAAATTTTTATTAAAAAAAAATAGCGTTTGGCCTATAATAAGCAATGATAAAAGTGTCTAGCAATCAAAAAAATATGTTTGGTAAACCTATCTAAAGACAAGAAATTGAATTCCTAAAATGTTTTCAAAATCTTGGATTATTACCAGGACAGGTAGGATGCGCCCTAATAAACGCAACCGCTACCGCCAGCCAGACAGCCCAGGGTCTACCCGAAAGGGGAAGGAGGACAAGATATCAAAAAATCAGCTGACCTAAAATTTTCTCTCGAGAACGTTGCTAGCTCCTATACTATAGTTAGAAGGCTTCGAAAAATATGAGCGATAGCTCATTCGACGCAGAATACAAATCTGAGAATGGAATTTTGAGGATTTTTTCTGCAATAAAAATTGAATTGATATTAAAAAAAAATGTTAAGAGATGTGAATTAAATATGTCGCCTTTGGTTTTGCTATGGTTTATGTATTGCAAAGGGATGTGGCTTCTGTTTAAAATACTACACGCTGCTTCTTTCTATGTCTGTTTTGGATATTTGTTCGGTTATGAGTGAGGAACAAAGCAAGTGGTGGTCTAATTCGCTTACCCGCGTTAAAACAAATAAAGCAGTCCAAATAATTGTACAAGTTTACTTTTTTTAAAACTTTTCCTACGGATGTTTATGAGTTTATGCCAGTTAAGGGTTTTTTAATGTAACGCCCAGAAGATTAAATGCCTTGCCAAGCTTAGCTGCTCATAAGTAATGGATGAATATTGGCAGACTTTTTTGCAACATCAAACAATATAATATAAATTTAAGGTGCTGTAAAAGAGATTTTCTAATCAGACTTGGACACTAAATATTAAAGTGAAGGGTAATATCGCCAGCAGAACTTTGGATGAGATTAATTGTAAAAGAAAGAAGACCATTAATTTGAAAAAGAAATGGAGTTGGTGTCAGTACTGTGCCCTGTGGGGCTTTGGCTTTTGAGATAGTTTGATTATACTGACTTGGTAATTTTTAAGACGTGGATTTTAAAGCGAGGATTTAAAGAAATAGTTTCTTTAAATCCTTGTAAATTTATAAAAGCTTAGTCAAAGACAAAGTCAGCCAGACCTTTGCGAACGTTTGCACATACGTGCCATGAGGACGAAAAGAAAAAGAAGTTCGTATCCTGGAAAAAGAAGGTCGTTGATTGGAGTGTTAAGACAATTTAAGTTTTAGTTTGAGAAATAATGTAGGGTTTAGATGAAAGGTACTGATACACGAAGTTCAGATTAAATTTAAGCCCACATATATTTAAAAAGGATGTTATTTTTCGATAGTGGAACCCATAAGCACTCCCCATCCGGAGATCTGACTCGGATCTGCTGTCATCATTTATTTCCTATCATCTTTGAGATAGGAATTTAAAGGGCAGTTAAGGAGGAACTGCCTTACGCGAGGAGAGCTCCTCTACCACCAGCTACAAATAAAATAACATTCTTCTATTTTTAACAAGTAAAAGTAATTATTAGATTGGCGTCTCGAGGGCATTATTTTGTAATGGCAGCAGTCTAATAAACGTACTTTTACTAAAGATATTCTTAGTAAACATTATGGTTTGATGAGAAAATATGATATACATTACGTTTTTACATGCGTTGCATAAAAAATGAATAAGATTTGCAACGTCAAAAATGTAATTTGTTATACAGAAGCATAAAAATATTAAAATTTTGAGTTCGATGTGAGGGTGAAGTTTTTGAAATAAATATTTATTTTTTTACAATTTCTTTAATTAAAATTTGTATTCTTACCTGTTTTAGAAAATTTTGTTAAAAACTCTGTAAATAGTTCCATCATTTGTTCATCGTCCTGTTGTAATTTTCTTGGGGTACCAAACATTTTGAATAAAGCCACCATCATCTCCGTGGGGGCACCTTTAAAAATACATTTTAACCGTAAACGTTATAAAGGAACGTTTACGGTTAAAACGACTTTAACAAATACCTATTTGTTAAAGTCGTTGACATATAAGTTATAAAAGTATTACAATATTTTATCTGTAATTCTGATTTTGAAAAAAAAGCGCAGGTCAATGCAGATATCTCTTTCACAAGACCTCAAACTTATCTTGGATTGGGGCGCCAAAAATCGTGTTCAGTTTAATGCCTCAAAAACACAGTCATGTTCGCTGTCGCGAAAAAAGTCTGCGAATGCTCATCCCTTACATATGAGCGGCCAAGTTCTGCAGGACAAAGAGTCGTTTAATCTAGTCGGCATTACTTTTGTGAATAACCTCAACTCGCACAAACACATTTCATCCATAGCTTCGGCAGCTTCAAAAAGATTGGATTCCTCTTCGAGCCAGAAAATATTTCTCTTCTTCCAATCTGTACACTCTGTATGTATCCCAAATAAGACCCTCTTTGGAATATTGTTCTCATGCCTGGGAATGCATCCCCTACAACACTTAGCATTCTGACTCCATTCAAAAAGAGCTGTTCGTCTTATTAATGATCCAACGCTCACAGAAAGGCTTCCTCTTCTTGCCCATCGTCGAGCTGTAGGGGATCTGTCGCTCTTCTATGGTATTTTCACGGCTTCTGCTCAGAGGAATTGGCCAGTATTATTCCTTCTCTGGCAGCTCCCAACAGAGCAACACGTAGTGCAACTTTTATGCATCCTTTTACGGTTCAGTTAGAGAGGCCGAACTTCCCGCCTTCTTCGTTCCTTTATTCCTAGAGTGCCAAGACTATGGAACCTGCTGCCCGCAAAGTTTTTCCTTCTCCCCCCAATCTCCCAAAAAATTTAAGTCCCGTGTGAACAAACTCCCCTCTCACCACACTGAAGACACCCACGGTACGTTAGTACTTAGGCATCAGCCTTCGTGGACTGTCCCAAGATAAAAAAAAAAAAAATTCAAAACGTGGTTATTAAAATATATAAATATATTATATGTTTTTTAATCTAAAAAATTTTCAACATGCTATATTGGGC